>CAUYRH010155394.1:0-16809 GCA_963574655.1 Perodicticus potto | reverse complement strand
CCCTATGATTGCACCAATGTACACAACTATGATTTAATAAAATTATTAAAAATATATATATATAGAAACAATTTTAAATTTTAAAAAATCTTTAAGGCAATAATAGCTTCAATCTGATTTTCCTTCACCTATTGTGTAGCTCTAAGTCTTCCTTACCTCAGAAATAGTACTATTAAATTGATAAAGCTAAAAAACAAGAATCATCCATAATTTACTCCTTTTCATCCCTTATAACATCAATTCATCAAGCACGTCCATAGCAGCTATATATTCCAAATCTTACCACTTCTTTCACCACTACTGCCCAAATCCCAGTCACATCATCTTTCACCACTACTCCTATGAGAACCTCCTAAAGCACTGGGTGTGGTGGTTTGCATCTGTAATCTCAACACTTTTGGGTGCTGAGGCAGGAAGAATGCTTGAGGTCATGAGTTCCAGACCAGCCTGGGCAACATAGCAAGACCCCTGCTTCTACAAAGTGAATTTTTTAAAAATTAGCCAGTGTGGTGGTGTGCATCTAGAATCCCAGTTAATCAGGAGGCTGAGCAGCAGGACAACTTGAGTCCATGAATTTGAGGGCACAGAGAGCTATAATCATGCCACTGAACTCTAGCCTGGGTGACGAACAAGACCCTATCTCTGTAAAAACAAAACAAAACAAAATCTCTAACTATGATTTGACATTATAGGAAGAATAAGAGGGAAGACACTTAAGGTTGTAAGAAACGAGATCTGGCAATAGAAGAGAATATAGATAATACACACATATTCAAATGGTCTTGAGTTCCATCATGCTTGTTCTCATTTTGGCAAGAGCATCTTCAATTCTTAAAATAAAATTTTCAAAGAATCTTTCTGCTTTCATTTAACAAATCTCGCTGCTTCTTTTCTACATTTCTAAATTTAAAATGACTATGAATACCTATTCTGGACGTAGAATACCACCACTAAACAAAAAGCCTAATTTTGATTTCTTAAAGTGTCTTGTGATGTTAGTGACCAAGAAAACGGATTGTCTACCCATAGTTCTATACTTTAAATAAAATTTAGTGATTGAGCCATTCATAAAAAAACTCATTCTCCAATATTCAACATAGGAGTAGAGAAGAGTATAAAGCACTGCAGTTTGAGAGGTATGACGTGGGCTTTAGTGCTTCATCACACTAAAGGTATGATTTCAAACCAGTCTTCTTAAACCTTATCTTACAGAGTTTCTCATTTACAAAATACAGATATTAACACCTCTCTATTTAACTCTTAAGACTGTTAGTAAATCAAGGGGAGAGCATGTTCTCTAAAGTAATTGTAGAATTAAACTGTAGGTAAAGCATAGCTCAGTAAAGCTGGTTTTAAATTTTTTTTTTTTTTGAGACAGAGTCTCAAGTTGTTGCCCTCAGTAGAGTGCCGTGGTGTCACAGCTCAAAGGAACCTCCAACTCTTGGGCTTAAGCGATTCTCTTGCCTCAGCCTCCCAAGCAGCTGGGTCTACAGGTGCCCACCAGAATGCCAGGCTATTTTTTTTTTTTTTTTGGTTGTAGTTGTTTGGCAGGCCCCGGGCTGGAATCAAACCTGCTAGCTCCCAGTGTATGTGGCTGGTACCCTAGCCGCTTGAGCTACAGGCGCCAAGCTTGGTTTAAAATTTTTGAAACCTCAAACTACTCTTGCAGCTCTACTCTTTTTCACTACAAAAAAAAAACAAACAAACAAGAAATGAGATGTTCTATTGTTCTATGCTGTTTTAAAACAAATGACTGTGAGAATTTACTATCAAGAATGCATTTTATTTGATAACAAAGATGCCAGACAAATTCCCAACAAAAAAAGTACACCCAGTTTTAAATAAGTCCGATGAAGTCTGATAAAAATAGCTGATTGCCTTATCCAGGGTTAAACAAAATGTCAGCGATGTGAGTGAGGTAGGACAGATTAATAAGCAGAGGAAAAAAGATTCTCAAAACCCTGCTGTAAAAACACTTTCTCATATACTCTTAGGAATGTGACTCTATTTGTTGTTTTTCAAATTCCTTAATTTTCTGTAGGGCATATGGCAAGTCTGTCAACTTAAGACATTAAAACCATTTACCTTATAAAGAATTTTTTTCAAATGTAAATGGAGAACTCTCAGAAAGTCAAAAGTCAAATTCATTCTGCATCCAGAATGAATAAACCTGTGCTTACTGCAAGGGGGAAAAAGTACATAGTAACATGGTTCAAGACCTCCTTAAAGTTATTTTGATTATGTATTTTTCTGTGGCAATTATTACAAAAATTATTTGGAAAATAGGAAAAGTGAGTTAATCCAAAACTGGTAAATGTCCCAGATAAAATGAGACAAACCAAAGTTTCGCAAAAAGAGCACAGACTTTAAAGTTCAACAAACTCTATCAGATGTCCAATCTGAGGACCATGGGCCACATGCTGATTATTTGAGGACTATTTTGCTTATCTGTGGTGTGAGATAGCACAAAAAGTACATCTGGACCTTTTTTTTTTCTCATCAGCTTTCATTAGCATTTGCGTACTTAATGTGTAGTCCAAGGCAACTCTAACTCTTCCAATTTACCAAAGAAGAAAAAAGTTTGTGCACCCTTGCATCTAGTTATTCCACTTGTAGCTTCTGAACCTTTTTCTTTTTTTTTGTTGAGACAGAGCCTCAAGCTGTCACCTTGGATAGAGTGCTGTGGCATCACAGCTCACAGCAACCTCCAATTCCTGGGCTCAAACGAGTCTCCTGCCTCTGCCTCCCAAGTAGCTGGGACTACAGGCGCCCGCCACAACGCCTGGCCATTTTTTGGTTGCAGCTGTCATTGTTGTTCGGCGGGCCCGGGCTGGATTCGAACCCGCCACCTCAGGTGTACGTGGCTGGCACCTTAGCCCACTGAGCCACAGGCGCCGAGCCATCTCTGAACCTTTTTCATTTGTGAAAGTGACATATTTCAGAATTACTATGGACACCCGAGATTATATGCATAAAGTGCCTGACTCGTAAGAGAGTTTTGTTAGTTTTCCCTTTTACTTTTAACTCTGTCCCTATCTCCTATCCCACTACTGAAGTAAGGAGAGGAGACTTGTTTTAGGCCCTTATCATGTTTCTCCTAAATTACTGCAAAACTCCAAATTTATACTTCTGTTTTCAGTAATTTCCCTCCTCCAATTCATTCCCCACATTACCAGCTGACTTAATGCTCTGAAATCCAAATTGATTATGTTGCTCCTCTGTTTAAACGTCCTTCAGTGGTTCCCCCACTGCCTGCAGGACCATAGCCAAACTCTTCAACAATATGTTCAAGATCCACAAAGATATGGCACTTGCCTATCCCCAGCCTTCGTCTCTTATCAAAGAGACGCTCACTCTCTAACTGCTTAGGAGTAAATCCTCTCTACCACAATTTTATCTTCCAGGGGCTAGAAAACTTCTTTCAATAAAGAACCAGACAGTAAAAATTTTAGGCTGTACATGCCATATGCCCTCTACTGCAACTACTCAACTCTGCCAACGTTGTGTAAAAACAGTTATAGACAATCCCTAAAGAAATGAGCATGGCTGTGTTCCCATAAAACTTCATTCATGCACATTGTATATCAAATCAATACACTAAACCCATAAATGCATCAATGTGCACAGTTATGATTTAATAAAAATGAAAACAGTTAAAAAAAAAACTTCATCGATTTTGAAATTCAAATTTCATATAATTTTCATGTGTCACCAAACAGTCTTTTGATTTTTTTCAACCATTTAAAAATGTAGAAACCCTTTTTACAGACAGAACAAAACAAAGACCAAGTTTGGCCAATGGGTGTAGTTTGTGGCCCTGATCTTAAGCAATTCATTTTTATCTCTCTTCAACTCAGTTTCTTCATTTATAAAATAAAAAAAAATTAACATATGCTCAGGTATTATCATATTATTCCAGCACCAGTGATTTTCCCACTATATCACAGGTACATCACTGCACGAGAGAGAAAACTACATTACATAAAATAAAAAGTTGAAGAGAATTATATCAATTCACTGATGCTTTTTCCCACTGGCCAAAGTATTTAGGTATTAAACATTAAGAGCAGTTGCCACTCAAAATCTACTATATTAGGTGCAAACCTGAGTGACAGTGAGACCCCAATTTCCACGGCAAGCGCCTATAATCCCAGCAGCTTCCAGAGGCTGAGGCAGCGGGATGCCCACAGCCTGAGTCTGAGGTTGCAGTGAGCTATGACACCACTGCATTCTGCTCAGGGCACAGGGTGGGACTCTGTCTCAACAACAAAAAAATTCAACCCAGTACAAGATACATTCCTGTCCTCAAGAAATTTATTGCCTAATTGAAGAAACAATATATATAAACATGAAATAGCTAAATAACAACACAAGGCTGTATATGACTTAACAATATAAAGCAAATATATGATGGTCTCTCAGTGAAACCAAATGTGCTACAGGAATTCAAAAAGAGGGGAAAAATTCCCTGTGGACTGCAGTAGTCAAAGGAAAAGGTGTTAAACTGGTTCCTGATAAATAGGAATCATGAAGAGAAAAGGACAATATTAAATAAATAATGATGTAAGATGAAAAATGATAGCAACAAATGAGGCAAGAAGAGGAATACTGGGCAGCGCCTATAGCTCAGTGGGTAGGGCACCGGCCCCATATACTGAGGGTGGCAGGTTTGAACCTGACCCCAGCCAGCTAAAACAGCAATGAAAACTGCAACAACAACAAAAAAAGCCAAGTGTTATGGCAGGTGCCTGTAGTCACAGCTACTCGGGAGGCTGAGGCAAAAGAATCGCTCAAGCCCAAGAGTTAGAGGTTGCTGTGACCTGTGACGCTACAGCACTCTACTGAGGGCAACAAAGTGAGACTCTGTCTCCAAAAAAAAAAAAAAAAGAAAGAAAGAAAGAAAGAAAAGGAATACTGAGGGAATCTATGTAAAATTCAAAAAAGGAAAGTAGTTAAGTAGTGAAGCTATAAAGGTAACTTAGAGCCAAGTGGCAGGACAGCTTGGATACCAAGACTTTATCTCATAGAAACTTTGAGTGAGTAAAAGTTCATAATACCAGAGACACAAGTGGAATTAAAACAATTACTAAAAGTGAGTCAGAACACTTAAAACTGCATCAGTGGTTTTCAAACTACTAAAACAGCTTTCTTCACTGCTGTGACAGAGGCACATCACACCACCCTGAAAGCGTCTTCAAAAAAATCTAACATCCTCCTCTAGGGGCTACTACTAAACAACTCTTCAGAGCACAGCAAACAGTCCAAACTGCTTAAGTACCGAAGTAGGTGTTAAAGTCCGGAAAGAAAGAAGGCAGAAGGTGGAAGAGGTGACCTCATCCTGGTCACACAACCCACTGTTTGTCTCTACCATCACCACCACCCACAAACAGCTGTTCCAAGATCTCCACAGCATCCTGAGAATTCTCCCTAGTAACTGGATAGGGGTCCTGAAGCCAGATTGATAAATAGTGACCTACAGTCATTAACCTGAAAAAAAAAAATTCACTAAAATATAGTCTAATGCTTCTATAAGAAAAAAACATTTAAACTCAAAGCACCTATATGACCAAACATATAAATGTAGCATAGTAAACAATAAGACCATAAATATGAATGATAAAACAAAAAAAAAAATTAAACTGAGAAAAGCCTAGGAATAGGAAAGTGTAAGTGAAACCTATCATAAAATCAGATACAGTGACTAAGAGGTATAAGAAAGGAGCGTTAGCATGGCTGTCAATGTTTTTATTACCTTTTGTTGCATCCCCAAAATTACTTTTCTCTAAGCTTATCTGACACAATGAAACTCCACATAGGTTAGCTCACCAACAACTATTCTTAAGGAAAAAAAGGGGTGGATAATGTGCTTATGATTGACAATGCAGACATTAATGTTTATATAGGAGTCAATGACCTCCTAAGGTAAATCATTTAATTAAAACTTTGTCTCGGGCGGCGCCTGTGGCTCATTGAGTAGGGTGCTGGCCCCATATACCGAAGGTGGTGGGTTCAAACCCAGCCTCAGCCGAACTGCAAAAACAGAAAAATAGCCAGGCGTTGTGGCGGGAGCCTATAGTCCCACCTACTCGGGAGGTTGAGGCAAGAGAATTGCCTAAGCCCAGGAGTTGGAGGTTGCTGTGAGCTGTCTGACACTACAGCACTCTACCAAGGGCAATAAAGTGAGACTCTGTGTCCACTAAAAAAAACAAACAAAAAAACTTTATTGCCTCTCTTTTCACTTATAAGCTTCATGAGAGCAGGGACTTTTGTTTTGTTCACCTATCTATTTCCAGTATAAAAATAACATCTGGCTTATAGTATCTGCTTACTAAGTATGTGTGAAATGATTAGATTTTCATTCTGGGAGCCACAATTAATTTAGGTCACCAAAAAGCTGTCAAGGGATATTACCATAACCATCATCTCCAAATAAGGAATGTAATATTAGGTTCGAGTTCATACAATCTACTTAACAGTTATCCTTTGGGGTGTTTTTAAAGCTAAAATTAAATGTCTGGGGTCCTTTACAAAGTTATTATAGGTATATAAGATATCTGACATAGTTCCTGACATCATAGTGCCTTTTCCTTGCTTCCCCTTTCAATAAGTTATTCATATGAATCAAATGTCTTAAAATATAGTCCATAGGGCGGCGCCAGCCCCATATGCTGGAGGTGGAGGGTTCAAACCCAGCCCTGGCCAAAAACTGCAAAAGAAAAAAAATAATAACAAAAACAAACAAGCAAACAAACATACATATATATATATATATTCCGTAAGTTACAATGTCAATGATTATTACTTCCTAAAGCAAGCATGACACAGATCATAAGGCTCACACTCAAAGACATACAAAAAGCAAGTATTATAGTAAACTACCTCTTATACATGTAACAGAGAGGTAGAAGTCACTGAATTCACTGTCTTATATTAGAATGACACCAGGTGGGCACAGCTGATAAACCCATGTAGGTCGAAAATTGCAACCAAAGGGAGTTCTACTGGTAGTCTGTCATCTTCTCAAGTGCTTAGGAGGCAGGAGATGGGGAAGTAAATGTCACTCCTCTAAGGTGTTTCAGCTAAGAGGGATATTGTGACCAGATCATATTTTTCTGCTTAAACTCTAAACAAAGGACATACATTTGGGGAAAAAAGAAAAAAAAAAAAAACCAGCTGGATGGTGGAGGCCTAATGTAACCTTCCATGTTCCCAAAGCTTCCTATTCTTCATCACATCAACACAATCCTTATTACACTATATTTGAAAAGCCTAATTATAAGACCCACATGGGCTTTGTTCATAGCTGGAAGAGTGCTAAGCACGTACCAAGCATTCAATAAATATTTCCTAAGTAAATATGCCTGAATCCACCAAAGAATAAGTATCATGAGAGCAGAGAAGTAGTTCATTCACCAATTTTCCACCACTCTCAATGCAAGGTTATGATACACAGAAGCTAATCAAAACTATCTACTTGGAGGCTGAGGCAAGAGAAATCGCTTAAGCCCAAGAGTTTGGGGTTGCTGTGAGCTGTGACACCACTGTCAAGGGTGACAAACTGTTACTCTGTTTCAAAAAACAAAAAAAAAAAAAAAATCTATCTATTTAATAAAAGTGCATCTATCACCGGGAATCACAAGTAAGTAGCTTTTTTTTTTTTTTTTTTGGCCGGGGCTGGGTTTGAACCCGCCACCTCCGGCATATGAGGCCAGCGTCCTACTCCTTTGAGCCACAGGCGCAGCCCCAAGTAAGTGGCATTTTAAAGATTGAAACCCACAACCTTAGTCCCATTATAGCATGCACTAATGAACCCAAATAAGGAGTTTTTCATAGTGTGTAAGTTTCAGTTCACATGGTCAACTGAATCCCATTCAAAAACATTAACAATTAAAAATGTCAAAAAAGGCTGGGTGTGGTGGCTCATGCCTGTAATCCTAGCACTCTGGGAAGCCAAGGCAGGTGGATTGCTTGAGCTCAAAAACTGGAGACCAGCCTGCGCAAGAGCGAGACCCCCGTCTCTACTAAAAATAGAAAAACTGAGGTAAGAGGATAGGTTGAGCCCAAGAGTTGGATGTTGTTGTAAGTTATGATGCCACCACACTCTACCCACGGTGACAACTTGAGACTCTGTCCCCTCCAAAAATAAATAAAACAAAATAAATAAGTCAAAAAAGTCAAATATTTATTACTTTTTTTCTTTTTTGCAGTTTTTGGCCAGGGCTGGGTTTGAACCCACCACCTCCAGCATATGGGGCCGGCGCCCCACTCCTTTGAGCCACAGGCACTGCCCTATTTATTACTTTTTCTTTTCTTTTCTTTTTTTTTTTTTTAATTTTGAGACAGAGCCTCAAGCTGTCACCCTGGACAGAGTGCCGCGGCATCACAGCTCACAGCAACCTCCAATTCCTGGGCTCTAGCGAGTCTCCTGCCTCCGCCTCCCAAGCAGCTGGTACTACAGGCGCCCGCCACAACGCCCGGCCATCCTTTTGGTTGCAGCCATCATTGTTGTTTGGCGGTCCAGGCTGGATTCGAACCCACCAGCTCAGGTGTACGTGGCTGGCGCCCCAGCCCACTGAGCCACAGGCGCCGAGCCTATTACTTTTTCAATCAACTCTAATTTAAACTTTGTTTGACAATACTATATCCTAAAAATTGAGAACTTGTTTGTGCCACAAATATTGGCACACTTACCATAACAGGAGAGGACTAAAGAAATAAGATGAATGCCAAGAAGTACTCAAAGCAATCAAAGGTCATATGCCCCAAACTAAACTGAAACCAAGATATCCTTCAAAGTTTTCTCAAAAACAAACCTTCCCTCCCACTCACTTGTCAATAGCAGTTATTTATGACACTTTTGTGAAACAAATAGTTCAAAAAAATGCAAACAAATTTTGCCATATGCTCTGAAGTGTCACTTGAAGATCAGCATATAAATGTCACTTAAAGATCAACATAGTCAATTCAAGATCAGCATGCAAGGGTCAAAAATGATTTCAAGAAAAATGTCCGAATGTCAATACTGAACAGCTCTGTTTTAAAACAGGATGTTATCTCAACTTTAGGAAGTCATTAATTTGGAAAATCAGAAAAAGCCCATTTCTCTGGAAAAAAATTTTTAAAGAAAAAAGAAGTTCATTTTTACTATAGAGTATGACAAGTACAATACAGCCTTAACTTTGGCTGTAATATACTAATACCTCACTGATCCACAGATTTATCTAATAATTTTAAAAGAAAATACAGAGAATACAAATGGCCTATTATATATAGTAATATATACACATGCATATTAATCAATTTTGTGAACTAAAACTGATGTATTTTGTTAAGAACTTCATTCAGAAGTCAGTTATTTTACTCAGAGAAACATTTGGTATGGTTATTCACATTATCACAAACATTAGCAATATTTATTAAGCATGAATGTAACACTGTAGGTATTAGTGTTAGATAATACAATTTAAATAGTCATTATAGGCTTGGCGCCCGTAGGTCAGTGGTTAGGGCACCAGCCCCATGCACAGGGGCTGGTGGGTTGGAAACCAGCACAGGCCTGCTAGACAACAATAACAACAACAAAAATAGCTGGGTGTTGTGGCTGGTGCCTTTAGTCCCAGCTATTTGGGAGGTTGAAACAAGAGGATTGCTTAAGCCCAAGAGTTTGAGGTTGCTATGAGCTGTGACGCCATGGCACTCTACCAAGGGTGATGTAATGAGACTCTACCTCAAAAAAAAGAAAAGAAAAGAAAAATAAAAAAAAGAACTTACCCTATCAGAAAGCAAGAAAGACCACTAGGGTCAGGACTCAGGGGCCAATTTAAAGGTGTTCCCACAAGCCAAAGATAGGAAAATCTGAACTCAAAAAAACCAATAGCTATGGCAGATTGAAATACAGCAATTAGATAAAAAAATCCACAGGTTTCAATTTAAAGAACATATAGAAGACAAACATGGGCTATATATAACACTAACATATATATATAATTAGCACTGTGCTAATGTAAAACAAAACATAACTACTTTTGTTTGTTGTAAAACAAAAGATAACTACTTAACAAACTACAAAGGAGAAAAGGGCAAGGGAATACACAGATTGAGTGACAGTAACCAAATGCAATGTATGGATCTTGTTTAAATCCTGACATAAACAAGCCACTGTAGAACAACCATGAGACAACCAGGAATATCTGACTAGATATTTGATATTAAGACATTATTGTTAAATTTTAGGTTTGATAATGAACGAAGAGTTCTTCTTTCAGAAATAGAAACTCAAGTGAGATTTTAAAACTACAAAGAGAAGGAAGAGTAAATCACACTGACACTAGGTGACAAGTAACAAAGAAGATAGTTATAAAACTGTCTAGTTACAATTGTCTAGAATCATTTAATGTAAGGAATAAGTGGCCCCATACAAACAGCTGTTAAAGACACCCAGTCTAATGCTCATAATAACTAGCATCAGTCATCAACAATAAGTTAAATCGTGTCCTATGTACACAGCTTAGGTCAAACACATGTCTGAATAATGGAACATGATGCACTGAATTTTATTTTTATCCCTGATGAGAAGGAAGGATAACATGTTTTAAGTGGAAAAAGACATGGTTGTTTTTGCTGCTTAAATATATTTTCTTTACTCACCCCCCAAAGACACACCACCCAACAATAACTTGATCTAAGATAATTAAATATAAAAACAGGATAGCCAAAAATATGATTCTGAATGACCTCTTACAGACACAAAATACCTTCAAATTAATTTGTATTAATGCTCAGTCCAGCAGTCCCCAAACCTTTTTGGAACCAGGGACTGGTTTCATGGAAGACAATTTTTCCATAAATCAGGGGGTTGGGGAATCGTTTTGCTATGAGTCCGCAAGCAACTGATTTATTTTGGTCTCTGTGCAATCAAACCTCTCTGCTAATAATTATCTGTATTTGCAGCCACTCCTCAGGAATGGCATGACCACCTCAGCTCCACCTCAGAGCATCAGGCATGAGATTCTCTTAAGGAAGATGAAACCTAGATCCCTTCCATGTGCAGTTTACAGTAGGGTTGGCACTCCTATGAGGATCTAACGCCCTGCTGATCTGACAGAAGGCAGACCTCTGTGGTACTGTGAGCAATGGGGAGTGGCTGTAAACCAGATGGCTGGCCCCCACTCACCTCCTGCTGTGCAGCCCAGTTCCAAACAAGTCACAGACCTACCAGTCTGTGGCCAGGGGGTTGCGGACTGCAGCTCTAGTCTATGTCTTTAACACATTTTTATAAGATAAAATATGCAGTTACAAAATTATTGAAATAGAGAACCACAAAAAAATTTGCTAACTTAAAGTGACATAATTCAGGCTCAGCGCCTGTGGCTCAACAGGCTAAGGCACCAGCCACGTACACCTGAGCTAGTGGGTTGGAATCCAGCCTGGGCCCACCAAAACAACGACGGCTGCAACTAAAAAAAAAAAAAAAAATGGCCGGGCATTGTGGCGGGCGCCTGTAGTCCCAGCTACTTGGGAGGCGGAGGCAGGAGACTTGCTTGAGCCCAGGAATTGGAGGTTACTGTGAGCTGTGATGCCACAGCACTCCATCCAGGGGGACAGCTTGAGGCTCTGTCTCAAAAAAAAAAAGACATAATTCAAACTTTCACCTGAACCTTATTTAAAATTATATAAAAATGCTGTGCTATGGGTTGAATTGTGTCCCCTCCAAAAACTCCTATGTTTAAGTCCTCCCCCTACAGTCCCTCAGAATGTGACTATATTTGGAGATAATCTTTAAAGGGTAACTGGTTAAAATGAAGTCACAGGGTGGGCCCTAAACCAAAATAATTGATATCTCCACATGAGAAAAAACTTGCACGGTGGGTCACACCTGTAATCTCTACACTTTGGGAGGTTGAAATGGGAGGATCGCTTGAGGCCAGGAGTTTGAGACCAGTCTGGGGAACAAAGTACAACCAATCTTTACAAAAAACTTTTTTAAACTAAAAAATTAGCCAAGTGCGGTAGTGCGTGCCTGCAGCCCTAGCTACATGAGAGGCTGAGATAGGAGGACTACTTGGCCCAAGAGTTGGAGGTTTCAATAAGCTGTGACTATACCGCTACACTCCATCGTGGATGACAGAGCAACCCCCTGTCTCAAAAACAAACAAATAAATAAATAAATGGAGAAACGACAATGAACCCTATGCAGTTGCAAAACTAAAAATAATACTGATGTGAATATATCTGTATCATCCCAATACACATATGGGCATACATATATTCCCTTGTTTTGACTACTGTGAGAACACTGAAGGCAATGGGTACAACTAGTACATAGAGCTTGGCTTCTAAATACCATTCTCCATGAAAAAAGTTAGGGCTCCTTGAAAAGCTGGTTGATTCCAGAGCTGCAGCAGAAAGAGTATAAAATGAATCTGAATCATTTTATTGTGTTAGGAAGCAAGAAAGTACTACAAGAATGATGGGAACATACCAAAAGAACACAGAAGCCAGTTTGAATGGGCACCTACTGGTCAAATATGTTCTATTTGAACATACAGAAAAAACTAAGGCCAGGTATAATGACTGTCTATAATCCTAGGACATTGTAAAGCTGAAGCAAGTGGAATGCTTGAGAGCTCAGGAGTTCAAGTACAGCCTGAGTAAGAGCGAAATCCCTGTCTCTACTAAAAGTAGAAAAAACTAATTGGGCATACAGGCAGGCCCCTGTAGTCCCAGCTACTTGGGAGGCCAAGGCAAGAGGGTTCCTTGTGCCCAAAACTTTGAGGTTGCTGTGAGCTGTGACACTATGGCACTCTACCCAGGGCAACAGAGTGAGACTCTGTCTCATAAAAATAAAAAATAATGTAAAACAAAACAAAATAAGGCTCAGCACCTATAGCATAGTGGTTATGGTGCCAGCCACATACACCGAGGCTAGTGGTTCAAACCCAGCCTGGGCCAACTAAACAACAATGACAACTATAACAAAAAAATAGCCAGACATTGTGGCTGGTGCCTAATGTCCCAGCTACTTGGGAGGCTGAGGCAAGAGAATTGCTTAAGCCCAAGAGTCGGAGGTTGCTCTGAGCTGTGATGCCACAGCACTCTATTGAAGGCAACAGAGTGAGACTCTGTCCCAAATAAATAAATAAATAAATAAATAAATAAAACAAAAGAAATGAGAAAAAACAGAAACCCTGAGTCCATATAGATATAAATAAACCAAGAAATTAAAGGTCTGGTGAGGAAATGAATATTTACAAAATTTCAAAGCACCTCCTACAAAATACTTACTAACTACAAAGAACAAAAAGTAATTTGATGGTGGAGAGGCCCGGCAGACACCCCCATAATCAAATGATCAAGATGGACGTCATCAGTAATGGGACAAATCAAAATTGTGTGCCACTTGACAGAATGCAATGAGACAAACACAGCTTCATTTCTGTGCAATTTCTACTGCAGATGCATTAACTTGAGTCTAATCAGAATAAAACATCAAATTTAGGGGCATTCTATAATATAATTGGCCTGCAATCTTCCAAAGTGGCAACGTCATGAAGCCCAAAAGACTAAAGAACTGTTCCAGATTGACAGAAACAAAAAAGACATGACAACTAAATTCAATATGTAATTCTGAAGTGGATCTTTTACGTATAAAAGTTTTTTTTTTTTTTTTGAGACATAGCCTCAAGCTGTCACACTGGATAGAGTGCTTTGGCATCACAGCTCATAGTAACCTCCAACTCCTGCGAGTCTCATGCCTCCACCTCCCAAGTAGCTGGGACTACAGGCGCCCGCCACAACGCCCGGCCATTTTTTGGTTGCAGCCGTCATTGTTGTTTGGCAGCCCAGGCTGGATTCGAACCTGCCAGCTCAGGTGTACGTGGCTGGCACCTTAGCCACTTAAGCCACAGGCGCCGAGACTATACAAGATATTTTTAAGGTAATGAGTAAAACTAGAACAGGTCTTGGTATTAGTTTATGCATCAATATTTATTTCCTAACTTTGTTGGATGCAGTATGGTTATAGAAGAGAAAGTACTTGTTTGTAGGAAATAAACACTGACATCTTAGGGTGATATGGCATCAAGTTAGCAACTTAACTTTCAAATCATTATGAGCATTAAAACGATAAGACACCCTCACACCTCCTTTAGGTAAGGGTTGCAAACATGCACACAAAGGCCAGGCAATAAAGTAAATGACTAAAACAAGCTGGGTGTAATGTAAGAACTAAAGCCATTAGCCTGACACACCACTTAGTGAGTATACAGACCATTTGGAAGGCAAGTGCAGAGTATCAAAATCATTCCATTTTTCAACAGAAACCAAAGATACAGAGTTTTCTGTGAAATTTCCCAATTTTTAAAACACTCAAAAGGGCCAAACAAAACATGTCTGTCGGCTAAATCTAAACCACAGCTACCTCTGGCCTAGAGACATGCTTCTCAAACTGAGGCCTAGGGATAAAACAAAGCCACATGATATATACATGGAACATATTTTTGGAATCACGGTTTTACCCCAAGGGTTTGCCTGGAATTTTCTGGGAGAGGAGACAATTTCATATTTTTAAAATTCTATATTATGGAGTATAATGCAAAGTTCATCTGATTTTTTAAAAAACTTCATTTGAAAATAATTTCAAGCTCACAGAAAGAACAAGAACAGAACAAAGAACATCCATATAGCTTTTGCCAAAATCATATACTGTTAACATTTTATCCATTCACTTTATTTGCACAATTGCCAAGTACCCTACCTCTCTCCCTCCTTTCATATATGTATACATATATGTGACATATATAAAACATATATATTACATATATTTTTCTGAACCTTTTGAGAGTTAAGTTACAAACATCATGGACCTTTATCCCTAAAAACTACAGTTTGTATTTCCTAAGAATAAAAACATTATCCTATATAACTTTAGAATGGTCATCAACTTCAGTGAATTAAACATTAATGCAATACTTTAATCTACCATCTATATTTCAGTTTTGCAAAGTGATACAATAAATTTGTTTTATCATATTTTTCCCAACACACTCAGTATAAAGTATTGCATTTAGGTGTCATGTCTCCTTTAATCTGTTACATTTCCACAGTCTTTCTTTGTCTTTATAACATTAACATAAATGTATATATAGCTCCTTCACTTTTTAAAAAATAGGATGCTCCCTATTTAGAGTGGAAAGTTTCCTCATGATTAGATCCAAGCTATCCATTCATTGCTGGAAAACAATCTAAATGATGTATCCTTCTAAGGGCAGTACATCCAGAGACACACAATGACCACTGGTGATATGTATTTTGATCATGGATTCAAGGTTTTGTCTGACTTCATCACTGTATACAGTTACTGTTTTCCTCCTTGCAACTAATAAGCAATATGTGGGGAGAAATTTAAGACTATGCAGACATCCTGCTCCTCATCAAAATAGCCCCCTACATTTAGCATCTATGAGTCCTGTCTGAACCAATCTTTTATTATAATGGTTGCAAAATAATCATATGGATTTGAAGTTAAATAGACACCAATTTTTTTTTCATACCCAGATCCCTTAGACATAAGTGCTCAGTCTTCTCCAATTTAGGAACACTATAATATAATGGTTTGAAAGTCAAGATTAGAATAATCAGAGGTAGCTTTGAGGAAAAAAACAAAAAATGTTCTTTAGCCATGACCTAAAGACTGGACATACTTTCAATAGCTTAATAAGGAGTGGAGAGCATGTCAAGAAACAGACAACTCCTACAAGAACGCTAAAAGAATATGGTAAATACACTTCCAAAGCAAATAATCCTTTTGTAAAGTAAACATAAGCTAGCCAATCAATTTTATAAAATCACATTTTTAGATATTGAGTCTGCCTCAGCTGCACTGATAGGAGAACTATAGATACTATTTTGCTGCTATTGATATTAAACTTATTCTGATCATACTCAGCTTCTAAAAACTTCACAAAGATATAACACACAATTCATAATTACTTCTGGTTGCTCATCTATCCTTTCTCATTTTTTGTTTTTAGAGACACTGTCTCACTTTGTTGCCCTCAGTAGAGTGCTATAGCGTCACAGCTCACGGCAACCTCCAGCTCTTGGGCTTAGGCGATTCTCTTGCTTCAGCCTCCCAAGTAGCTGGGACTATAGGCGCCCAGCACAATGCCCAGCTATTTTTTGTTGCAGTTTAGCTGGGACCAGATTTGAACCTGCCACCCTTGGTATATGGAGCCGGTGCCGTACTCACTGAGCCACAGGCGCCACCCTGCTCATCTACCCTTTTGTACACAGTAGAACCTCTGTAGTTGATCATCTCCCTAATTTGACCATCCCCTTATGTTGACCGAATTTTCATAGACTAGACATATACATGCATATGCTGTAGCAGTACAGTAGGCCTAGTTCCTTATGTTGACCAGTTTGTTACAGTCCCCTGGGTGATCAACTTACAGAGGTTCCACTGCATATCACCTGGTCTCTCAAAGATAGGATTAGCCATTAAAATTATATCTTTCATTTGACTGTGACCAACAAAAAGAAATTTTATCCTGCAATCGAAGGCAAACACATAACTGAAATTTAAAATTTCAAGAAGCACTGTCATGCAAAGCGCTGGTATTTTATATTCTTTCTTCCTTTTCTCCTCCTTTTTTTAATGTTGCTTTCTCTTTTTTTTTTAAATAATTTTATTAAATCATAATTGTGTACATTGGTGCAATCATAGGGCAGAATGTGCTTCATATACAATCAGAAACATTTTGATCGTACTGTGAGAGATAGCCCTCATAGCATTTTCTTAATCACTAT
>CAUYRH010155392.1:0-16733 GCA_963574655.1 Perodicticus potto | reverse complement strand
TCTTTGCCAGCCTGTTTGGACACAGTACCCCACCTCCAACAAGTAGAGAGGAAAGACAAAAATACAATAAATCAAACCCAAACAAGCAAACTGAAAACTTTATGGGATAAAATTTGGGAAAAAAACAATTAATAAGAGTAGAAACACTAGCAAAAATGAAGTTCTAATTGTTGAAAAAGGCAACAATGGAAAATTATATTTAAACTAGAAAAATGAAGAAAGAAAAGAAAAATCTTTAAGGAAAATGTTGAAATTAAAAACAAAACAATAATAACAAAAACAAACAAAAAACCAAAACAAAACAACACAAACAAAACAAAACCAAAAACAAAGCAGTATATATATCTTGCTGAATATTGTCTGGGCAAGAGGTGATCTTCTGGGGTATGATATGTTAATCACAATGCTGATAGGGCTGTACAAAATGGAGACTGGAGGCCTCTAATGATTTCTCAAACCCCGCAGGGTAGAGAGGCTAAATCCTCCTCAGCCTGCTTAGAAGAACTTTAAATTGCTAACTTGGGCTAAGCAGAAGCTTTCCCAGGAAAGCGCTTGTTGCTGGGATCACTCCTTAAGTGGCTATCCACTTACCCAGTGTGCCAAAACAGGTCTCACCCTATGCCCCTGAAGGCTAAGGCTGCAAGGTGTCTCAGTCCCCCCCTTTAGGCTGCTCAGTACTTGAATACTTGCTCCCGCCTGATGCTTGTTCTGCGACCCTGAGAGTGGAGCTTGCCAGGGCAGTTCTCCCACAATGGCTCCACACAGCCCACCACCAAACACTGGTAGCTCCGTCTGGCTCGGTGGCTCAGTCTGGAGCCACAGACAACACTCAAAAACCTCCGCACTCTTGCCCAAGTTCTCCCAAGGTAGTTCAACTGAGTGCCAAGTCCAAAAAAACCCCAAACAGCTCACACGTAAGGTCTTTCCGGTTTGCAATCTCACTGCTGCTATACCTACACCTACTGGCAGGCTTAGACCGAACGAACACACGCAACCACTTGCCAGATCTCCACAGCTTTTGCCTTCCTCAGGGGGTCCAGAAGTCTCACGCTGTCTCCCTGTGTCCCCAAAGGGATGTTTCTGGGCAGATTCCACTAGCCAGAGATACTTGAAGTCTTCTCTCCCCAGTCTCACCGTGCCCAGATGCAAGGAAGCTGTTACTCGGCCGCCATCTTGCTCCTTCTCTCACATTCAGAATTCTTCATCCTCCTTTACATGGCTCTACTTTTTCTTTAACTCATAGCACTTAACCACCTTTCAACATACACGAAAGTTACTTAATATTAATATGTTTATTGTTTATCTCAACAACACCCTGCAACATAAATTCTGAGAGCAAGAATTTTTAACTGTTTTGTTTTAAGATGTTCCCCTGGTGCCTAGAAATATGTCTGGTACAAAAAAGGAACTCAATGAATGTCTGTAGAATTCATGAAAGAATGTATGAATGATCTTACTGTATTTCTTTTGGGGGTCAAATCGGTAAGAATGACTTTACAGAGGAAAGACATGTGCATTCAGAGCTTTAAGAATTCCTTTCTTATTCCTCCCTAGGAACTTTCGAGCTGACTTGTGTGACATCAGAGCACCACATAGGAGGCATGAAACATAAATACCAAGTGAGGAATTGTTCGAAGCCAAACCCTGATCAAACACAATACCTGAAGGAGAAAACTATTTACATCGCAGCCGAGGAAATTACCTGGGATTATATGCCTAGCAAAAAGTGGCAGAAAGAACTGCACCAGTTACAGAGAAAGAAGTACGCTGACAGCTCAGGTCTTTAAATGGAAGTGTTCGTTTTAACTCTTCCACCCTTTCCTCTCAGTCACATAGGAAGTGAAAGGAACAAGATAGGCTTGGCGCCTGTGGCTCAGAGGTCTAAGGCGCCAGCCATGTACACCTGAGCTGACAGGTTCGAATCCAGCCCGGGCCGCCAAACAACAATGACGGCTGCAACCAAAAAATGGCCGAGCATTGTGGCGGGCGCCTGTAGTCCCAGCTACTTGGGAGGCGGAGGCAAGAGACTTGCTTTAGCCCAGGAACTGGAGGTTGCTGTGAGCTGTGATGTCACAGCACTCTATCCAGGATGACCCCTTGAGGCTCTGTCTCAAAAAAAAAAAAAAAAAAGAAAGGAACAGGATACATCCAGTGATAAATTACCTCAAAACCTGTGTTCAATGTGTGTGTGAGTGTGTGTGTGTTTACACATGTGTGTGATGGGTATATGGGTGTACTTTCAATTATAAATCACTTTGAAATTTGTGTGTGTACATATTCAGTTGCAAACAGCTTCGAGTCTTTCTATGTGTTTACATAGCTTACATGTAGAATTTATTTCGTCTTCTCTGTCTTCTCTTCTTGTATCCATTCTTCTTCCTGTAGGTATGTTACCTTCTGATTTCGCCACAGGAATAGTAACATAACTCCAGCTATTAATACCTTCAGCATTTGGAATTGGATTTTTTTTTTCTGCTTCATTTGTTTCTACCTCTATTTTTTCTAGGAACTTCAAATTGAAGACCTTGGTTTTTCTCTTTTTGTAAAATTCTATTTCTTGGTTTTTCTCTCTTACTATTTATTCATTTATTAAGGGAATTTTTTTTTTTTTTTTGTAGAGACAGAGTCTCAGTCTATCGCCCTTGGTAGAGTGCCGTGGCATCACACAGCTCACAGCAACCTCCAACTCCTGGGTTTAGGTGATTCTCTTATTTCAGCCTCCCAAGCTGGGACTACAGGTGCCCACCACAACGCCCGGCTATTTTTTTATTGCAGTTTGGCCGGGGCTGGGTTTGAACCCACCACCCTCGGTATATGGGGCTGGCGCCCTACTCACTGAGCCACAGGCACCACCCTATCAAATGAAAATTTTGTCCTGACACATGTCTTAAAATACAGAATGACTATCCAACTATCTTGTTAGAATTAATATAAAACATAAAGTCTTGTTTTTTAAAGGGTAAAACAGCTTCTAGGTATAAGTTCTTCCATATGAGTTCTTTGTCTAATTTAATGATATGTGAACTAAATTTGTGGTTTGTTGGTTTTGTTTTTATTTTCTTAAAGCGAAACAAACAGGTATACAGATAGACTTGGAACACATCTTGGTACTAAATACAAAAAAGTTATATACCGTCAATATGATGATGGCACATTCACCAGTAAAACAAAAAGAAATGAAGATGAGAAACACCTGGATATACTAGGTATTAATATGCATAAGATTAGCTTTGTGGGTTTTCTTCTTGTCCTCAGCCACTAGATACTGTGGTATACACGAAGAACACTGTCATTCTCCACCTTGGCAGAGGACAGTGTCTGTAAGTCTAACTGTAATTTGTTTGCTGATAGGCATTTTTACTGGTGGAAAACATTGGTTCATGTATTATTTTCCCCCAAACAGAGACTATAGACTATTAATGTACTCAGTTTCAGATTACCTGGCTCCTACACTTTGGAATTCAAGAATTCTAGATCCAGAACGGACTTCAGGAGTAGTATTTAGGGATAATTTCAATAAAATTGAAACAAAGCCCGAGGAACAGCAATGCAATGAGGAAAGGAATTTTTTTGTTTGTTTGTTTTGAGACAGAGTCTCACACTGTCACCCTTGGTAGAGTGCTGTGGCGTCACAGCTCACAGCAACCTCAAATTCTTGGGCTTAAGCCATTCTCTTGCCTCAGGCTCCCAAGTAGCTGGGACTACAAGTGTAGTTGTCATTTTCGTTTTTGCAGGCTCCGGCCGGGTTCAAACCTGCCAGCCCCAGTGTATGTGGCCGGCGCCCTAGCCACTGAGCTACGGGCGCCAAGCCAAGGAAAGGAACTTTGTTTAAATTTAAGTGTCTTCCCTCCTCCTCCTCCCACAAGTGAGGAAAAGCATAACTCTTTCTTCCACCCTTTGCTAGAAACCCGAGTCACATCCAGGTACCCACATGTAACTTTTTTATGTGCCCAACTCCTATAGGTGTATTTTAGAGGTCACTTTCTGGTGTGGGCCTCTGAGAAGATGGATTTACATGTGGATGGGGAGGAACTGTCAGTCTTCTTAGCTCCTCATCAGCGTCTAGTGCTTGTCCCTGTGTGAGCCCTGGAGAGAAGTCTGTACTATCCAGTTCCCGCTGCTTTTGAGTGGGTCCCTATCTTTAGTAGCCACAGGATGTTTGTTTTCTCCAGGATTACGGCTGAACACATCAAGATAAATAACACCACATGACCCTCTAGTGTCTAATATTATTTATGCAGAAAGGGAAACACTTTATGGAAAAGGTAAAGAAAGTATATTGTTTGAGAAGGTGACATCATCATGGTAGGCAAAGAAGCCTGTCTTTAGCTGGCATCTGGCACCCACCAGGTATCTTCGAGGGCTGTGATTGTTAGAAATTATATTATGAATTTAAGGATAGTTCTAGCTGCTTATTCCATCTCAACTCTATTTGAGAATTTTTAGGACCACCGATTTAATATGCTTCCAAACAGAAAGAAGATTTGAAATACATTTTATGCCTCCAGTTCTTGGCCTGGGATGGAAAGGACGGAGAGTAAAATGAAAGGGTTTTCACCCTGTAAGAGGAAAGATCACAGCTCCTCACCATCCTTCACCGGGGCAAAGGGCTAAGAGAACAAAAGGCTTAAAAGAGGAGGTTGCTCAAGAAGGACAAAAAAGAGTTTTATTTAAAATTTTTGTAGTTTCCTAAGCATTAACTGATTCACATTAAAGAAAATTTTGTAGAGAAGAAGCTTACAAAAATTCTAGATGATTTAAATTTTTCAAGCAAAAATCACGTTTCATAAATCATTAGTGATCTCCTTATTAAATGTTTTTGTTTCATTTGGCTGCATATTAAGTAGAAGGATAAGAGTAATTCACTGTGTAAACACTTATGAGGACAGATGACTCACAGTTTAAAATAAGTAACAATTGGGTAGTGCCTGTAGCTCAAGGTGTAGGGCGCCGGCCCCATATACCAGAAGTGGCAGGTTCAAACCCGGCCCCAGCCAAAAACTGCAAAAAAAAAAATTAAATAATAATAAGTAACAATTACTTATACATTTTCCTTTTTGTATTCCTTAGGTCCACTAATATTTCTCAACCCCGGTCAAAAAGCCCGAATTATCTTTAAAAATAAAGCCTCAAGACCATATTCTATTCATGCTCATGGGGTGAAAACGAGCAATTCCTCTGTTGTTGCGACTCAGCCAGGTAACTACTTAGGGAGAAAAAAAATTGCCCAAGTTTTATTGCAGGTCTATGGGCCTTTTATTCTTTTTAAAATACAGGTGTAGCTCCAGATTGGAGAAATCAGTGGACTAATAAGAAGAGCTTGGAGAATGCGTTTGGGAGGGAAGTTCCTTTTGTTGGGACGCCAGGGGCAGAACGGTGCATGAGTGCTTGGTCTTCAGGGCCACATCGCTCCTGCACACAGTTCGTCCTCCAGGGTCACCCTCCTTGCCACCTCAGTACTATGTCCAATCTCTCCAACCCACGTGCTGCAGTGGGAGTTGAGTACAAGGTGCAGCACGTGAAGGAGGGGGAGGGTTGAGCCGCTGATAGGAAGTGGTAGAACATGTTAACATGTTCTACGGCATCCTCAACTTGTAAATAAAAACACCCAGTAAGCAGAGTCTGAAATAAAGATATATGGGCGGGTAGTGCTCCTGGGATCAACGATCATGGAAAGAAAAGACAAACAAGTAGGACTGGGAAGGGGGAAGGGGGCAAAGTTGAGTGGAAATGCGTCCTCCACAGAAGTCACAGCTAACCCTGCAAGAATGCCTGAAGATAGAGTGAGCCTCAGTTGTCCCACGCCAGGGCCTTCAAGCCTGAGTCAGTCATTGTATGCAGGCTGGAGCAAGGTGCTCTCTTTAGGCAAAGCTGGCTCTAAGCAGGCTTGACTCCTGCTGCAGCAACAAGTCCTTTATTCTTGACGAGGGACCTGAGGAAGTCATCCAAATGTCACTATCGTTGCCCATTAAAACAAACAGCTTTGGTAATTAAGAGTATCAATGAAAGACAGATTCAGAAAAGAAAGAGTTGTCAAAGGAAGACTGAAGATAGACTTTGATGGTGGGTAAAATATTCCCTGTAACTGTGGGAAACAAACGGTCCTGCAATGGTCCCAACAGGAATCTCCTATCAAGACAGTTTGCAAGTCAGCCCTTTCTTTTGACTAGTCAGGAAAGAATCATATTACGCGCAGTCCACAGATACTTCTGAGTACAGTCCCTACTATATGCCAGGCACTGTGTGGTGTGTTGAAAGGTGGGGGTAGTCCCCAGTAGATTGTTAAAGATTTAGAGGCAGGGGAGCCTGAGGATGGGAAAATTAATGCAAACCTTGGAAATGTGGAGTTATGGTGGATGGGGAGAAAAATAAAACAAATTCACTGCAAAAATATAGACTTAAGATTCAATAGCTCTAATGCAAGCATCTTTGGGGGTAGGGAGGAGCTACAAACTGGAAGGTTCAGAGCTAGGATTCAAGGCTTCGTGACATTCACTGATTGCTAAATTGACTCAGAGATCAAAGCAAAAGTGAAACCAGAAGGAAAAGTTGGGACAGTAATGCCTCAGATTTTGATAGCTTTTATTCATTATCTAGTTCACGTAAAGAAGTCTGATTTAAAAGGCTCTATTTAAATACACTTATTTCACCTATTTTAGGAGAGATTCGAACATATATCTGGATGATCCCGGAAAGAACTGGTCCTACCTCAAAAAACTTTGAGTGCATCCCTTGGTTTTACACTTCGACTGAGTCTGTGGTTAAGGTAAACTTTAAATAAAATTAAAGTTTTTAACCCATCTCCTCTTAGAAATGATAATGGGAAGAAGCAGGTGTTTACCATTTAAAAAATACATATTAGTCCTATGTAAACTTTCTATTCAGTAAACAACATACTGTTCAGCTTTTATCCTTACATAGGCTTGCATTTTCAAGAGAAAAATTAATTATTTCATTATGATTACTTGGATTTACGATCCTTTATAAAATCTCACTGTGAGTTGAAAAATGTACCTAATTATACAATAATATAGTACTATATTTTGTTCTGTTGAATGAGATTTGGGTTATAGAAAAAAAGTACTGCAGAGAGTTTAAAAATTTTACGATTAATGATAAATAAATACAGTATATATATTTATGGATACATATACATACATATATGTATATATGCTTAAAACTGGAATTCAAGTTTATTTGAGTTCAAAAAAAAAACCAGGAAAAACAATTCTGGTTTTGAACTCTGACTTATCTTGGCTTACTCTGCTGAAAAGAAGAATCTAGACAGAGATTTAATCCAAAACCAAAATGAAGAAAAACAAACCACAATTCTCAGCTAAAAGCTGCTGTAGGGTCAATCTAAGGTTGAAGGGACTAAGCCCTTTAGACTGCCCTGCCCACCAACTCCAATGCCAGGGAATTTTCTAATTAAAACCAAAGTTTCATTTTTTAATTAAAATTTTAAAAATAGAGCTAAATCCACTGAAGAATGCATCTAAAATCCCTTTCAGAAGTGTGTTGTTCTCCTCAGACTTCAACCCTAATGAGTAACGTTACCAATTTTTCTTCAACCAAGAATAAAGCATGTCAAACATTTCGTTCCTCCCTCTGAGACTTAGAATACTAATAATTACGAACTCAGGATCTGACCTCACTAAAACCCAAACTTGATTTTACTGTTTTTGTTGCTTGGCGGAGAGCGGGGGATATTTTAGCTGTGGGCATGGTTATTAATCTTGCTTTGCCTCTTCAGGATCTCAACAGCGGGCTGGTCGGCCCTCTGATCGTCTGTCACAAAAACGCCAAATCCAGCCTAGTTCACCGTGTTCTCCACTTCATGATTTTTGATGAGAATAAATCTTGGTACTTGGAAGAAAATATCAATACCTACGCTTCAGAGCCGGATAAAATAGACAGGAATGATCAAGATTTTTTCTTTAGCAACCTAATGCATGGTAATGTCCCCAACCAACTCACCAACTGCAGCCCACAGGTGTCACATACAAGAAACATAACAGGGACACACTGGCCGCACTTGGCACAGTTTATACAATGTGATCACTGAGTGCGTAGTGTAGGCCATGTAGACTAAGGGCTGGCAGGGATTTTGTTTCTTTGCTTGTTTTTTTTTTTTTTTTTTGTAGAGACAGAGTCTCACTCTATCGCCCTCCGTAGAGTGCTGTGGAGTCACAGCTCACAGTCTTTGCTTGTTTTTGAGACAGAGTCTCACTATGTCGCCCTCAGTAGAGTGCTGTGGCATTACAGCTCACAGCAACCTCCAACTCTTGGGCTTAAGCGATTCTCTTGCCTCCGCCTCCCAAGTATGTGGGACTACAAGTGCCCACCACAACACCCGGCTATTTTTTTGTTGCAGTTGTCATTGTTGTTTAGCTGGCCCGGGCTGGGTTCGAACCTGCCAACCTTGGTGCATGTGGCTGGCGCCGTAACCGCTTGTGCGCCAAGCCGGGGCTGGCAGTTTTGTCGTAGTTGTTAAGGGCCAGATAGTAAAGCGTTGAGGCTGGCAGGCCTGTAGGATCTCTGTCATAACACTCTCTGCTCTGCCACTGTAAAACCAAAGCGGTCACAGACAGTAGAAGAGCAAATGGAAGTGGTCGACAGCCATTAAGACTTTATTTATGGACACCAGCATTTTTAGTTCATATAATTTTCATGTGTCAAGAAACAATTTTCTTTTAAAATAATCCAACTGTTTAGAAATTTTAAAACAATTCTTAACTCATGGGCCATAGGAAAAAAGGCGATAGGCTGGATCCTGCCCACAGGACACAGGCCACTGACTACGGGGCACAGCAAATTTTTGTGCTTTCTAGAGCCGTGCAGACAAGGTAAAAGGAGGCATGTCAGCCCTCATTTCAGGAGGGCCTTCCTGCCCACTTTCTAAGTATTTGCCCAAATGAGCTGAGTCGGGGCTTGAGGCAAAGCAGACAGAAGATGGCGCCACTGAACTTCCCCTCACGTTACCTGCCCAGGCAGGACTTCTGAAACCCCACGCTTATCACCCCAAATCCCTTCGTAGGTTGATTGTGACTAGGCACGTCCGATGACCTCCCCCATCTAGAGTCACAGTAATGAGACAATTATTTGAAGAAAAAGCACAGAATTTTCAACTTCTTGCTCTTTTTCCTCTAAAAATATGTATAAGTTTAAAATTAATCCAAAGGCTACATCTATTCTCCCCAGTTTTTTAACACGCATCGGAGAGAACACGAACCCCTTACTAGGCCCTAAGGGGGACGCAAAGGCCCACACCATGGGGTGGCTCCCAAGTTGTTTACAGCCAAAGGGGTGGCCGACCTGTGCCTTGCTACAGTTCAAGGCAGCCTAGGGGGGATGCTGTAACAGGAATTTAAACACGGAAATGAGTTTTAAATTCTTATTTGGAGGGCTTGGAAAGGTTTCGTGATGGGGAGGAGGCATTTGAGCTGAGTATTTCAGCATGCACAGGAGTCCATCCAGCAGAAAAGGAGGGAAATGATATTCCAGGGGAGCTGAGTCACGAGGCCCTTGGGAAAAGAGCCGACAGAGCTGTGGAAGAGCCGTCCTACCCTGCTGAGAATTCAGCCTTGTTCTGAACCAGGCTTCTGCACCCTCCCGACATTCGGCGGCAGATAACTCTTTGCTGAGGGGCTGCCCTGGGTGTCATAGATGGTTAGCCACATCCACACCCTCTGCCTACTAGATGCTGGTAGCTGCTCCACACAGGTTATGACAACCAAGAATATCTCCAGGCATCGCCACCTGTCCCCTGGGGCACAGAATCACCTCCCGTGTAGAAGCACTGTGCCCCGGGCACCAAGTGCACTGAGCCAGGGCCTGCTGGGGACAGAGTTGTACTTTAGGCACTGTACTCTGTGTGGTCCACGGAGCAGTAGCAGCAGCATCACATGGGGGCTTTTTAGACATGCAGGATTTCAGGCTCCACAGACCTACTAAGTCAGAATCTGAACGTTAACAAGATCCCCGGCCGTATGCACTACGAGCTTGAGTAGCAATAAGCTAAAGCAGTGTCTCTTAGTCTTTGTCTGCTATATGCCTCTATCAACCAAAAGCCTCAGAGCCCAACCGCCGTGGATACATAGTTGTGAGGTGTTTGCCTGCACACTGTGCCAATTCAGGGCACATATTTTTAAAGAGACAGGCAAAATAGAAAAGCAAAAAGAGGATATGAGAGTGCATGTATGAGATGTGACTTTTAACATGTTATTCCTGTGACTCTTTGGAGACCACATCTGTGGAAGGTTGGAGGGGGTCTGAACCTCAGGCAAATGGCCATCTTGCATGTACAAGTGACAGGTTCACAAAGGTCTGACTTGGGGCAACTATGAATAAATGGGAATACATGCCCCTAATATTCTAAGCCTCTTCTAGTATATGTGTAATTTTAAATATACAATACCTTAGACATATTTACATATTCACCAGTTTAACTGACCTTAGTTGCAAAATAGTCAAGTGCTACCCAATTACGTTAATGCAAAGTCAGTGCCTCATTTCCTCAGGCTGGAAAAACTCTTAGAATTAGACACAGTCACGACCCGGTGGCTTGGCCATGTTTAACGGAGTCCTCAGGCTGGCTTTAAAATCCTCGTGGCCTGTGAAAACATCTGGGATACTTCCTCCAAGTTGTAAAAACACACACACAGACATCATTCTCAATCTCGTTGTCTGTAATACACTGTTCCTCTCCCCTCACCCCACAGCAATTAACGGAAGGCTATTTGGAAATAACCAAGGTCTCACGCTGCATGTCGGGGATGAAGTGAACTGGTATCTGCTTGGCATGGGCGGAGAATTTGACCTGCACACAGTTCACTTTCATGGTCACAGCTTTGAATTTACGGTAAGAGCCTCTGGCAGCTCCATTTAATTACTGTGGTACCTTATAAACCAGTTATTGGGGTAGCATGGCTGGAAAGAAAATCGCCAAGCCAGAAGTTCAATACGTGTAATCTATAGAATATCAGCTGCGAGTAAATACGTTTAGCTCTTTATATCCCACGGATATTCAGCGAATGCAGGTGGAAGAATTAAGTGCATTTCTCGCTCTTACCTGTTGTTAGTTACTCAGCAGGTAAAGAAGACTTTCATCGTGATCTCTGGTTTCACTTTTCTGTCTCAACTTTTTAAAAATTTCAAACTTTCAGTAACATAAAGAAAAATACCCTGCTGTGCATATGCATTTTTGCCATGTTTGCTTTCTCGGCTATGTTTTTCTGAAACCAGCTAAAAGTGAGTTGCAAACATCTTAACTCTTTACCCTTAAATGCTGAAGCATCCTGAGAATAGGGACAATCTCCACCTCAACCAAAATAACATTATCACATTCCCAAAGTTACTGTTAATTCCATAATATAGTCTAATGCACTATGCATTTAAATATCCCAAGTTGTCATCAAAGTGCTTTTTTAAAACTGTTGGTTTTTTTGGTTTTAATGCAGGCTCTAACCAAGAGTCATCCAGAGCATTTGGTTGCAGTTGTCATGGTCTTCCTAAAATCTGTTACTCCCTCATCACATGTCCTTTTTGAAGGACTTAGGCTAGTTGTTTTATCAACGGTTCCATATTCTGTATTTGTCTAGTGATTCCCTCTGTACCTCCCGTGCCTCCCATCAACGGGTACATGGTGGCAAGAAGTCCTCATATTGGTGAGGCTGTGTTTGATAACTTGATGAAGGTGATTCAGAAAATATAGGAATAAAAGCCATACCAGCATGCTTTTCCCTTTCTCTCTCTCACCACCTTCAACACAGAAGACTTCTTTGACCTCTGGTCACCAAGAAGTGTGTGGGAATTTCTCCCCACTAGCAACCAATGAACTAATTCTGCAGTGGACACCAGCAGGGTGTCCCTGATTCAATTTTGGCACGATTTAGCTTGGATACAGCATAAGATCCCACAGGCTGAGGGCTCAGTCCACAGAGATCTGGACTTCCAGGGCCGGGCAAGTGCTCCAGGGTGTTTTACCTGGGCTCCTGACCAGCTGGCTATAACGTATGGTTCTCATGACTCCTCCCATGGGTTCCGTTAAATGCATAATATTTGTTTACGCATTTATGATGAAGGATTTTACCAAGTATACCAATGAACACCAGCTGAAGAGATTCTCAGGGCATGTGTATTTATAGTCGGTCTCTATATCTTCATCTAAATTGTTCTCTCACCCCACCAGTCACACTTCCTTACATTTCCTATGACCACTTTTGACTCATTATTTCTGTAATGTAAGTATTTAAAATTTTATCCTTCCACTTTCAGTTTCCCAGTAAGTATCACTTATTGAATGAAAGAGCGTTTTCCTTATTCCTTCATCCTAATCCCTTGCGGAAATATTCATGTTTGATTTAGGACCAATTGTATTCCTTGCATTTCACACCTCAGAAATTTAACCCAACCACTTGGCACAGCCTTTCTTGTCCACATTGACAAAAGTTTCACCTCAGGCTTTCCTGAATTGCAGATGTATTGTGTTCATAGCTTCTTTAATGCGCAGTGCCCACTGTAGGGGAAAATTAAATGAGCTCGCACGACTTGGTTTGCACAAAGCTTTATTTGTGTGCTGCTTTTTTTCATCCTCTAATGAACAAATTTGTTCCTCTTAAGCTGCATTTTTGGCATCAAAAGCTCTTTTTATTATGGATGATTTTATATAATAAGGTAGGCAGAATAATATAACAAAACTGTACTGCCCATGAGCCAACTTCCACCACTGTAACTCCAGTATACTTCCATCTATGCTCCTGTATTTTTTTTTTTTTTTTTTTTTGAGACAGAGTCTCAAGCTATCACCCTGGATAGAGTGTCGTGGCATCACAGCTCACAGCAACCTCCAACTCCTGGGCTCAGGCGAGTCTCCTGCCTCTGCCTCCTAAGTAGTTGGGACTACAGGCACCCGCCACATTGCCCGGCCATATTTTGGTTGCAGCCATCATTGTTGTTTGGCGGGCCCGAGCTGGATTCGAACCCGTCAGCTCAGGTGTACGTGGCTGGCGCCTTAGCCCATTGAGCCACAGGCTCTGAGCCCCTCCTGTATTTTTTAATAAAAAGCCTATGCATTGGTATTATTAGTCAATTAATATCTATGTCAAAGGCTTTAAAATAGGGGCAAAAGAGATATTAAAATGTAGTCGTCGTGTTTTATAGTCTGCTTGACTTTGTCAAATATAATTGATAGTTGAGTTTAGCATGTGCCTCTCATATGCCCAGAATCATGCTAAGTGTTGCGTGGAGCTGGAAAAAGATCAAAGATTCACCTTTCAGAGGGGATTTCAGGGAAAGAAAATAATTAACAAGATAGAGAACTTTCCTATATGTAGGAAATGGTAGAAGTTGAGTTTAAACCCTGTCTCTCATTCTAGAGCCCAAACTCGTTACACTTCACATGACTGCCTCCCTCTAGTCTATGACACCACAGAGCCTAGTTTACCAGCTCTGGACTCCCTCCAGCCACTCACTCTAAACCCCTGGCAGGTGATGGCATCTGGGCTCCCCACGTTGGGGCAGGAATTAATCTCTCCAGCATGGATGCAGCCACCTGGCTTTACTCCCTGCAACTCGTGGGGGCAGCAGAGCAGCCCTCCTAGTTGCTAACCTGGTCCAGGACAAGCCAGTCAGTCAGGCTCGTGCCCTAAAGCTATGGTCTTCTGGGGTGCCAGGGCTCCAAGTATATTTTACACATTTACTGGTGCTTTGCATATGTCCATGTGCAGTTAAAGATTTTTGTATTGTTTTCTACATTTTTTGACATCTAACGAGTGTATCTTATGTCACCTGTCTTCTTTTCACCTTAAATGAAAAATTAATCTCTCTAAATAACAATGGCTTGAGCTCCCATTCTGCATCTAGGTAGAAAATGGCTCGGCCTTCCTCCTGATGCCTTCCAAGATCTTCAGGTAGTCTTGAGAGCCTAAATTTCTTCTAGTCACCCAGCTCTAATTCCCTGCTTCTGCTGACCATCCTCTCACCTCCTGGACCTGGTATGTTTTTTCATCTGTCTCCTTTGACCCTCTTGAGCAACCACAAAATCAAGGCCATTCTGAGTTCCAGATTTTTGGTGAAAGCACAGCACTTTGGTATCAGGGCCCTGTCCCCAGTCACCCTTTTCACTTTGTCATCGACCGCCTCTATTGCTGCCACCTATTATCCTCACCCTCAGGACTCATTCTCCCCGTTTCTCATCTCCAGATTCTTCTGACATCTCTTTTCTCTTGAAATTATTCTGAATTCTTCAGCTTTAGTCCCCCTCCCAGCCCCTTCCCCATCCTCCAAATTCTTCCCATTTAATTTTGCAAGGCAATTCATCTCTCTCTTGCTGTCCTCTTAATCCATGCTGACCACGGCCTGAGACTTCACCTCTCAAACTCAAAGCAGTCTTCATAGGTAGTTTCCTAAACACTGGCTTCTCGTTTAGGAGAGAAATTAGCAAGTACCCTCAGCCGTCATCTCCAAGCCCCAAGCCCCAGAAGGCAGACTCCACTGCGGTGCCAGGAGGTCTCCTTCCTTTCCCTCCTCCTGCAATCCTGAGTTTTCCTGTTTAGCTGTATCTTGAGAAATGACCATCTCTCACATCAACAGCATCCCTAGTTCAAAATATTATTGCAGTTTGAACTTTGGGGATTTATGAGACTAGAGAGTCTCTGAAATCTAGAGCACTCTGTTGCTGGGAAGACATCTAACCTCAGTAGTTTCCCTTGCGGAATGAAACACTTTTTTGGTAACTATCTAACCCTGGAATGTTCTGGGACTTATTTCTCCTACAAACCTTCACTTGTACTCAGAGGAGAGACAAAAATATCCCCAGCGATTGGATCAGTGCACAGGCACCTAATGACGTCGAACTGTCACCTAACAGAGGATATTAGAATTCGGGAGTTATAGCAATTTATAAGACATGTGAGCGAAAGGTATCTTTTATAAGCCACTTCATGGTGATTTACCTCCATTTTAAGGATCAAGGACTGTATCGGTCTGATGTTTACGACCTTCCTCCTGGTGTCTATCAAACTGTAAAAATGTACCCAAAAGATGTTGGAACCTGGTTATTTCATTGCCATGTTAGCGAGCACATTGCGGCTGGAATGGAAAGCACTTACACTGTGATTAAAAGAAAAGGTAAGACCTATTCTCCAAATTAATTAGAAGTGACTATTTTTAAATGAATGCAGCCTTTCTACAAAGATATTTGATCCATTGCACATTTACATAATGTGACACGCCACTCATTCATTCAAATATTACTGCTTTGAGATAGCCAAGGGATTCTAGTTTTACTTTCTCTATACAACTTTGGCAACTATCTATGATCTGATAAAGGTTACTTTAAAGTTAAATGTAATTTCCAGATTCACATGGTATATTCAGAAGAGGTTGAAACAGGCAGTTCATAAATTAAATAGCAATGTCTTTTGAACCTTTAAAAATGTCCCAACTTGCTAACTATAAAGCCACTTAAAAACCACGATTAAACAATTGGAGTATATTTTGGAAAATATTTCTGTTTTAATGGTAGTAACAGTGGATGCATTGCATGTTCTTTGGAGGAAGTATTAACTGGTTCCATAGATCTTGAAGGATCTTAAATAATGATCCTAATATTTTTGACTTAGTAATTCCACCTGGCAATTGAACTTAAAAAATTACCAAAATGCAGATGCTAATGGAAAATTGAGAATAAGCAAATGATTTGCTATAAATTTTGCTGCATTTATCATCTAAAGTATTATCACATTGACTGGGTGCAGTGGCTCACACCTGGAATCTGAGTCCTCTGGGAGGCCGAGGCAGGTGGATTGATTGATCTCAGGAGTTGGAGACCAGCTTGAGCAAGAGTAAAACTCTGTCTCCAAAAAATACAATGCGCCCAGGCATTGTGATGGGCGCCTGTAGTCCCAGCTATTCAGGAGGCTGAGGCAAGAGGATTGCTTGAGCCCAAGAATTTGAGGTTGCTGTGAGCTATGACGCCATGGCACTCTACCCTAGGGCGCCTTAGACTCTTGTCTCAAACAAAAACAAACACAAACAAACAAAAGTCTACAAAATAGTATCTGAAATATATATAAAGCCTGAACAGAGATTTGCTGAAATGTTAATGTGACTCTCTCTAGGTCAGCGGTTCTCAACCTGTGGGTCACGACCCCTTTTTATTTTATTTTATTTTTTTGTAGTTTTGCTGTACATTTATTTTTAAAGAAAAAGAAAACAAAAGCCAAACAAACCCAAATTGTCCAGGCAAATATTCAAATCTTTGTCATGTCTGATAATTATAGTCTTCTATGTAAGTTTTTTAATTAAAGTTATTTCTATATGTCTTGTGTTGTCTGATTCAATAAATGTCACCCATTAACCTTTCCCAAGCCAAAATAATAAATGTTAAGAAATACATTTTTACCTTATAGGAAAAAACGCAAGCAAGCTGTATTTTATGCTTACATGTTATCAGTCTTATTTCTGAAACCTTATTTCTGAAAACTCATAATAGTCACAATTGTTTAATCATACTGGTCCTATTACTTCTGGTCATTATCATATAGCTAGAGTATTGACAAGAAATGCAAGTAGCTGACACATATTAATAGTCTCTGTATAATTTTGAACAGTTATAAATATTTAGTTGATAGATTTTGTCTGTACCCTGTCACCTTTAAGCCTACCTGATCTTTCTTGGAATAAAATACATATCCTTGAGGTCAAGATCCATAGTTCCAGAATATTCTCAG
>CAUYRH010155390.1:0-21656 GCA_963574655.1 Perodicticus potto | reverse complement strand
CTCCACCAAGTAGAGGTGAAAGGCAAAAATGCTATAAATCAAACAAAAACAAGCAAACAGAAAACTTTACAGGATAAAATTGGGGGGAAAACCAAATAATAGGGGTAGAAACACTAGCAAAAATGAAGTTCTAATTGTTGAAAAAGACAACAATGGGATTGTATTTAAACTAGAAAAATGAAGAAAGAAAAGAAAGAGAAAAAAAAGAAAAGAAAAATCTATAGGGAAAATTTTGAAATTAAAAAAAAAAAGAAAACAAAAACAAAACAACAAAAAACAAAACCAAAAACAATGCAGTATATATATCTTGCTGGATATTGTCTGAGCAACAGGTGATCTTCTGGAGTATGAGATGTTAATTGCAGTGCTGGTACAGCTGTATGAGATAGAGACTGGAGACCTCTTCTGATTTCTCGAACCCCACAGGGTGGAGAGCCTAAATCTCTCCTCAGCCTGCTTAAAAGGCACTTTAAACTGCTAACCTTGGGTAAGCCGTAGCTTTCCCAGTAAAGCAATTGTTTCTGGGATCACTCCTGAAGTGGCTGTCTACTTACCCAGTATGCCAAAACCAGTCCCACTCTATGCCCCTGAAAGCTAAGGGCTGTAAGGCCTCTCAGTCCCCACCTTTAGGCTGCTCAGTCACTAGATTATTTTCTCCCACCGGATCCTTGCTTTGCGACACTGAGGGTGGAGCTTGCCAGGGCAGTTCTGCCACACTGGCTCCATGCAGCCCACAGCCAAACACTATTAGCTCTGTCCGGCTCAGTGGCTCAATCTTGGGCCCTAGACAATGCTTAAAGTACTCTGCACTCTTGCCCAAGTTCTCCCAAGGTAGATCAACTGAGTACCAAGTCCAAAAAAACCAAAACAGCTCACAGGTAAAGCCTTTCCAGTTTACAGTCTCATTGCTGCTGTACTTACAGTTGCTGGCAGGATTAGACTGAATGAACACACGCAAACACTTGCCAGTTCTCCACTGCTTTTGTCCTATTCATGGGGTCCAGAAATCTCATGCTGACTCCCTGTGTCCCCAAAGGGATGTTTCTGGGCAGATACCACCAGCCAGAGATGCCTGGAGTCTTCTCCCCCAAGACTCACCTTGCCCGGTTGCAAGGAAGCTGTTACTTGGCTGCCATCTTGCTCCTCCCTCTCAGTAATATTTTTAATTCATCTCAGAAAGTTTTTTTGTAACTGGCTATGACTTTGGAGATTAAATACCATTACACTAGAAACAAACTCCCAGGACTTTAATTAGAAAGTTAAATGTCCATGAGTATTGCTAACCTAACTTCAAACAGAACAGAAATCTGTTACATGGAACCAGGCTGATTTGTTGTGACCTATTGTTTAAAACATTGCTGATTCTTTCTGTGTTCTGTTTTCCAGAAGTCAAGAAGACCATTTTATATCTTTTAAGCTATTTTTAGCTTTCGACAGTATACGTACTTATGAGCAAAATTAAAATTTTTTTCTCTCTTCTTAATTTCTCCAAAATTTGAAAACCATTTGTAAGTATTCTTATTTTCTGACAATATACTTATTTGCATAAGTTCAATAATAATCTGTTTTATTGTATAGAATATGATGAAAGACACTGGTTATTTTACTAAGGCTTTGACTGGAATAGCATTTTTGGAAGTGTCCAGACTGCATTAAGAAATTAAGGTTGACTTTATAAGCCAATAAAAAAAGTGTATCGAAAAAACTGGCCAAACACCTCACCAATAACATTTTCTGATCTGCAGTGAATAAAGGATTCTGACAAGTCTGAGAATCACAATTTGCTTGGGAACCTCAAGAAAAGAGGAATGTACCCAATGCCCAAACATATCTAACGGCAGAGATGAAACCTGGGCTCAAGAGTGGCACAGATGAAACCTGGGCTCATCAGTGAACTTGAGATTCCCTGTAAAAGGTTCCAGTAAAGCCAATTTTAAAAGGAAGAAAAGGCTAGATGCCTAATAATTATTCTTACTGCACTTTAAGCAAATAATTAGACTCGGTATACTGAAAGTACAGTTTATTTTGACAATTAAATTAATTCTGCTATAATTTGCTTTTAACAAAGCGAGAAAACAGAAAGAAATAGTTCAAAAAGAAAAAAAGCTGTGGCCCACCTGTATTAGATTCCAACCTTGTCTGCAATGCCAGCTCATAAAATGAGACATAGGTGTTTTACTAAACTGATTTGTTAAAAGAGCCTGGCCAAAGAATATAGAATTATGCACAGTAGTTACATTTACTCTGAAGCCTTAAGGCTCAACAAATGTTGCCTGTTAGATACATGGGAAAAATCTGTGCAGTATTAAATGCTATCTTCTATGTCTATATGGATACTTCAGGAAAAATTGGAACCTAATATTCACTTAAATTGTCTAGAAATTTAGATCATTTCTGTAAAGACTCTTAAAAATAGGTATTATCTTTTAAGACCTGTGCTAAGACAGTAGAATGTTTTTATTGTGTAAACTTTAGTCTTGAAATCCAGAACTTGTAGATATATGTAAATGACTGCTAAATGGTTTCATTCTCTTTCCCTAGACTCAATCTTAACTGTGTCCCTGCAGTGTAGAAAAGCCAGAAAGGGCCAAACATATGCAAGGTGGCTAAGGTCATACACAAGCCAGATGAACACTTACAGATATTGCCATGCTAGTACAAGTGGCTAATAAATTAACTTTTGGGTAAAACTCAAGAGTCTAGTACCATATGCCATAGTCACTCTTATGAACAGCAAAAGACACCATTGGTTAACCAACTCATCCCTCACTGAATATCAAAGCTTATGGTGTAAAACTGAGGTTGATTATAGAGGTTGTATGAATGAAGCATGCACTCAGAATAAAAGAAAAAAAGAAAATAAAGAAATTTCTTGGGAAATACTTCTACATTCCTCTTGCTAAGAAGCAAAGTTTAATTAGGTAAAGGCCTTGCCACTGGTCTTGTTCAACATTAAATGTACCCCTTCTAAAAATTAAAGTACTCCCCTTATGAGATAACATATGACAGGCCTTCACCAATCCTCTACAATTTAACAGAGACTCCTAAAAGAACTGGGAGAGACTGAATTGAACAGGCAGTTAAAAGTGTTGGAAAGAAAAGCAAAGAAGGTGTCCACCTGAGTAATTAACTGTGTTCTGTTTAGTCTTTTATCTCTGTATACCCTTTCTCTCCAAACAATCAAGTCTAGATCAAATATCAGAACTCGTCCCCCTTAAACAAATGTAGAAATAAACTTACACCATCATTCCGAGTCACATCCACAGCAGGAAGATGAAAGAGATCTTCACCTAGATCCATCATAGTCAGCTAAAGAGGGCTGTGAGAAGGAAAAACAGGTCTACCCAATCCCTACAATGTAACTTGAAGTGATCAACATCCTGGGAGCTGGCTGATCAATGCACATGGCTGAAGCCTGAGGAAATTCCTCTCAGGATTTGTCTTAATTACACTTTAGGCTTTGGGAAAGGGGGAAGAAAGAAATGTGAACTGTGCATTCATACCATTAAGATAGAACTCTTTATTAACCTATTACCAAGAATAGAAAATCAGTTTAATGAAGTGTAAGGAAATGTGCTTAGATATGTTCTTTTCTGCTTATTCATTCTCATCCTAATTTATGTTCTTGTATCTCTTTTCAAGTGTCTTATTACTAAATTACTAACCTGCTCTCTGTCTACACATTTTTCAACTTAGCTCTTAGTGTGTGAAACTTCTAGGGAAGTTCCAGACAAGGGAAATGGAGGATCTAGGTAAATTTCACCCCAAAATATGATTCCTTGGTGTAAAGAATATTTTAAATTAAAAGGCCATTTTTTTAATCAGAAAGCACTGGCCTGTCCTCTATGAAAACTGAGTAACCCGATTTAGAATGAGAAAAGGATGCTGGCCTCCTTATCACATGCTAATGGGCCTAGCTCCAAGGTCATTTGAAAAGCAATACCTGTCTCTCAGGGTAATTCACAAATCATTTTCAATTCATCTACACATCCCCCCACCCCAGCAACCAATTACTGCACCTATACTTTCTAGTTTCTCTCCCCCATCCCTTCTAAAAGACATCTTTAAAAGCCACTGACCATTGCTGAGACTTTGGGAAGACATTCTTGTGGTTTGCCCCCTGCACATGGTATTTGGAAATAAACTTTTCTCTTATTAATCTTCCATAACTGTGAGTTGATCTTTTCAGTGAACCAACGTAAGGGAAAAGGGCAAGTTTGTTCTGACCCCTACACAGGTGCGAGCCACTGGTGCCCAGCCCTCTCTCTCCTTCTTCCTCCTCCTTGACCACTCTTCTTGTATATCCTACTGATAAACACCTGGAGCATACTTCTGTCTCAGGGCTTTTGGGCTTGGTTGTTCCTAATATCTGCATGGTTTGCTTCCTACTCTTCTTTAGGCTTTTGTTCAAGTATTACCTTAGTGAATACTTCTTTATTCCATTTAAAATAGCACTTACTTACCAGTGCTCTATTTAACTTTCCTGATTTATTTTTCTTCTTACCATTTTTGATCCTTTGTTATACTAAATATCTTATTTTTTTTTTTGAGACAGAGTTTCACTATGTCACCCCCAGTAGAGTGCTGTGGTGCCACAGCTCACAGCAACTTCCATCTCTTGGGTTGAAGTGAATCTCTTGCCTTAGCCTCCCTTGTAGATGAGAGTATAGGCACCTGCCACAATGCCAGGCTATTTTTGTTTGTTTGTTTTTTTTAGTAGGCTCAAGCCAGGTTCAAACCCACCAGCCCTGGTGCATGTGGCTGGTGCCCTAAAAACTGAGCTACAGGCATCAAGCCATCTTACTTATTTTTTATGTTATTATCTCTCCCAAAGGGTTTTTGGCTGTTTTGTCCTCTCTTGTAGCATCAGCACCTAATACTCAGTTCCCAGTGACTTAGGATTTCCTCACTCAGGGCTGGACAGGCATTCTTCCATTCTCTTGGCCCAGGTAAGCTCAGAAATCAGACCCCCTTTTTAGGCACAAACAGGCTGCCTTTTCCAGGCCACGCCTTCTGGGCTCTAGCAAGATATTCATTCATTTGTTAATACACTCTTTAGCTTTGAATAGGTGTTTTTCCACCTACCAAGTCCTGGCCAAAATGTAATATAGACCCCTAGACAAAGGGCCCAAGGGAGAAATTTCTGACTGAGGCCTCTCCCTTTGCTAGAAGTTCTGGTGCTTTCTACTCCTTCTGTATTCCTTTCTGTCTAATAAAAATCCTGGCTTACTACTGATCTGTGGTCCGTGGGTTCATTCTTTGAATTCCTGAGACCAAGAACTGACTGAGGAAGAAATTCCACTAACACAAATACTGTAGGTCTTTGATAAATACTTTTACAATGAATGAATGATTGAATAAATAAACTCATCCATTTACTTCACCTCTGATTTCTTGCCTGATTTTCAAGCCATATATCCCACTGTATATTAACTACATCTACTTCGATGTATGTATAGGCAAATTAAATTTCATGTTACCAAAATCATATTCATTATTTTCAATCTGATATAAGGTTTCTGTTATTCAGTGCTGGGCAAGGACCCTCCTTTTTAAGGCCTAAGGAAACAGACTTATTCTTTCCAAACTGGACACTCTATGTTAAGGTGAAAGAGAAGCAAGCCTCACTCCATTTTGATATAATTCTCTTTCCAGAGAATCAATGGGAAGGCAAAGCAAGGCTGATTCCATTCTGTTGTTCTGTTACATTTTATTCTATTAAACAAACAAACAACAACAACAACAACAACAACAAAAACAGTTCCACTTGTCTCCCAGCCCATTGCATGGTATGTTAAGTGTACCTTGTTAGAACTGCTAGAATTATTAGTATTGTGTAGAAAGTCACTAATTATTTTTGTGACAATAACCCTTGTGGTTATGTTAAAGTAGTCTTCATGCCATCTGTATATGATATGAAAATGCTAAAAGAGCAAGTTTGACTCCACCTTACTGCTTACTCCTTTTCTTCTATATCCCATTGCCTTGGAAACTGGTTTCTCTGGTTTTCCCTCCCAGTGTAACTGTAAATGTTCTTAGCTAAAATTGTTAGTAATGTAAGTTACTGACCATGTGCTCCTTATAATTATAGCTTTTTATGATCATGTTGTTAATGACCCTCACCTGCGAGTCCCCCTCCCTACATTACCTTAGGACATTGTAGATTGTACCTGCTTTGTAAAATTATTCATCGCTCACATGATCATAGCATTGTGTAAACTGACTAAGCCTCCTTGCCCACGTGATTTCCTCTAATCACTGTTTTTCACTTCTATGACAATGTTTGTCTGCTCCCTGGAAGTATTTTGCCTTATAAAAATCAGAGCCTCAGTCAACTCGGGGTTGAACTCAGAAACCCCATGTTGGGACACTTGGGCAATTGCCAGCTGGCTCTTCAATAAAAGGACTCCTCTTTATTTCAACTTGTTGGATGGTGTGGTCTTTGGGGGAGCTCCTGGGCATAACCTCTAAATTTAAGGAAGACAGGAGAAAAGTAGTTTTTATCCTATTTCAACTAACCTAGACCTCTTCTGGAGTAAACCTCCTGCTGTTTTTGCCAGGAGCTGGACTACATTCATTTGTTAATACACTCATTCATTCACTAATTAACTCTATAGCCTGCCAAGTCCAAGCCAAATATAATTGTCAAGATCTCCCCATTTACAAAATAGTATAAAACATCTAGATAAAAAGAATCCTGAGTGGGGATTTCTCACTTGGGCCTTCCCCCAGCCCCTGCCAGAGGTTCTGGTGCCTTTTCTTCCTTCTATTCCTTTCTATTAAATAAATCCTATCTTATCACTGATCTTTGTGGTCCCTAGGTTTATTTTTTGAATCTCAGAGACAAGGACCTACTTTAGAAGGAAATTTCGTCAATAAATTTGTGCATGTCTTTACCCCAAAGACCATTCACTATAATCCATCTTTTGCCTAGATTTGTGTAACATTCTCTACTTTCTATACTTGTTTTCAGTACTCATTTTTACCATATATTCTCTGTATCCTTTCTTGAGAAATTATTATAAAATTGAAATCTGATCCTGCAACTCACCAGGTTATGAATTGTCAATGGCATTTTACCACTTTTAGGATAAAAACCTATACCTTAAAAGGGATTATCTTATTTTCCTTTATCTCACTTTCCTATCTCAGCTCTCAGCCACCCAGTCTTCACTATGACTATCCTGAAATGCTTTAAATTCCTCAAACTGACCTTTTTTCTTACCTCTAGATTGGTCCTTAAATTCTGCTTGATACATTCTTCTCATAGCACACTTTATGAGACTAACTCCTGTCTATCCTTCATTGTCAGATGGTCATTCCCTGAGTTTCCTCTGAAGCATAGATGGATTAGCTGTTCCCAATAAGTACCTACTCAATACATTCACTTTCTCAAAGCAGTGTTAGATGTTATTTAAATTGATTACTTCTCTGTGTATTCTAATGGAATCTAAGAGTCATATAGATAGTAAAACTTTTTTTTTCTTACAACTAGAACCTGAAAGTTAAGCACAGCCCATAGTTTAGGTTATACGCTTGATATTTTTTGGAAGTAAAAGAGAGAAAAAGTAGAAATCAATTATACTATAAGACCATAGTAACCAAAACAGTATGGTACTGTTATAGAAGTAAACACATAGATCAACGGAACAGAATAAAAAACTGAGAACAACACGGTGACAAGAGCATACACTGGGGAAGGCTCCCTATTCAATAAATGGGGTTGAGAAAGTTGGAGAGCCACAAGCAGAAAAATAGAACTGAATCCCTATCTCTCATTATATACAAAAATTAAATCAAGATGGATTAAGGACTTAACTATACAACCTAAATATCATAAAAGTCCTACAAGAAAACCTAGGAAAAACTTCTGGACATTGGCCTAGGTGAAACATTTATGACTAAGAGCCCAAGAGCAAATGTAACAAAAACAAAAATAAATAAATTGGATTTAATTAAATGGAAAGGTTTCTGTGAATAAAAAGAAATATCAACAGAATAAATAAATTGCCTACAGCATGTGAGAAAATATTTGCAAACTATTCATTCAACCAAAGACTAATGTCCAGAAAATACAAAGAATTGAAACAAATAAGCAAGAAGAGAAAAACAACCCCATTAAAGAGTGGACAAAACACATAAACAGACATTTTTCCAAGGAAGATAAAAAATGGCCAGATAACACCTGAAAAAAATTCCCAACATCACTAGTAATCAAGGAAATGGAAATTAAAACCTTAATGAGATAACCACCTTGACCTGACAGAATGGCCTTAATTGAAAAGTCATAAAACAATAGATGTTGGCATGGACGCGATAAAGAGAAAATGCTTATATACTATTGGTGGGAATATAAATTATGACAACTGTTATAGAAAACAGTATAGACATTTTTTAAAGAACTAGAAGTAGACTACCATTTGATCCATCAGACCCACTACTAGGGATTTATCCAAAGGGGAAAAAAAAGACACCTGCCCTCACATGTTTATCACAGCACAATTCACAATTGCAAATACATGGGATCAACTGACAAGTAAATAAAGAAAACGTGGTATAGGTATACTGTGGAATACTACTCAGCCACAAAAAAGAATGAAATAATGTCCTTTGCACCAACTTATGTGGAATTGGAAGCCGTTATTATTGGTGAATTATCTTAGTAAAAGAAAAACAAATACTGCATGTTCTCACTTATAATGGGAACAATGGGTATACATGGTTTGTCATACAGAGTAGCATAATGAACATGGGAGACTCAGAATAGGTCAGAGTGAGAGAGAGATGGGAGATAAACAATTACCTGTTATGTACAGTGTACCCCATTTGGGTGATGGGTACACTGAAACGCTGACTTCACCACTATACAATTCATCCATGCATCAAAAAACCACTTGTACCCCCTGAATCTACTGAAAAAAAAAAAAAAAAGAAAGAGGTATGAATCTAGGGGTGTGTGTGGTATTAGACTTTTTTTTGTCTTAAGACAAGTTTAGATTACCCATGGAGATAATTTTTTTATCTTAACATTTTTTAGTTGGATAATAAAAAACTACCCAAAATCTAGCAGAAAATAAATCCGTAGTTATCTCTTATTTGAAAAACCCAGTATACTCCTTATCCCATAGCAGATACTTAATAAATATTTGATATATAACACAGGACTGTTCCTATCTGCAGTCAGATAAGAGTAATCTTTGTCAATATACATAGATTGCTTAATAAACTTACAGTATTACAAGGAAAGCATATAAAATGCTCTCCATGCCAGAACACAGTTCATTCAACTTTGTATTCACCAATAGACTGAGAATGACTCCATGGGTAGAGAACACTCAAAATTTGTCTCAATCAGATGAAATTTGATTATAATTTGATTATTTGATTAGAATAAAATAATTATAAACTATTTTATAACTACATTTTATCTTAATTATCTTGTTATATCAAAATCACTGTAAAATTGCTTATATCCCCAGGCAGCATCAGCCTTTGGGCAATTAAGTTCAATAAGTTATTAGTCACTGTGTTTAATAAATGTTCCCAATTGTTCTAAAACTACCTAGTCAGAGCTGTCTAGGATGCTCTATATTGCAAATATTTGCAGACTCTCAAACAACTCCAAACCACAAATGTGTATACTTCCTTCCTATTCCTATCTGATCAAAGGATTGATCAAATCCTTTGATCGGATTTCTTATCTGACTTTGTCTTTCAAGAATATGGAGGCAAACATTTCCAATTATTAATATTAGTCTATAATCTTCTTGTATCTGGAAGTGGTGCTGAAGGTAAGGCAGGGTGGACCCTAAAGGATTTATATACTGATTAAAGGCTTCTTGTTATTCACTGTTTTAAAAACTGAAGGATCATTTTGAAGAGAGCTGGAAATGTAGGTGAAGAAAAAACGGGGATGGGGTGGGAAACGAGTTCGAACTTCAGAAACTGCTGCCAAGACCGTGTATATCATTTATCCTTGTCAAAATATTATTACCATCTTTCAGAACTCTGCTAAGCATTTGGAATAGTTCTCTTTGCTGAATCTGCCACGTGTTAGAATTCTCCTTAGGCCATAAGCTAATGTAGTCATCTGGTATTATTAGAGAACTAAACTTGATCTTCATGCTTAAGACAAATAAGCTGATGAGAACATTTCATGTGTTAGCAAGTAGGTAGAAATTTCTCTTTCATACCAATTTAGCAAAACTATATACTTACTTTAAAAAACAAAGCAAAACAACAAAAACTGTTTAAAAATACAGGAAAAATTGTCATAGTAATATTTTATTTCTTAATCGTGTCACTGTGCCTTGAATTGTTTTTCTTTTTTAGTTATAGTCAAAATATCCCCAATCACATCTTAGTGTAATGCTTTTCTCCTAGTTCTGCTTGCATAAGATCTCTGTGGCTGTGAAACCAATTTCCTAACCAAATGAAGGACTAAATGTAGAAGGGAAGAATTCAATTATGAAATAATAACATAAGAAAATAGGATTTGTCAGATTTTACTTTTTAAAGTCAAATATCTGATACAGATTACTTATTGGTTTTCTGCTTTTTCTGCAATTACTAAAGTGATTCGAAAATATTTTAGATATAATTCACCCACAAATTGCAATTTTTTGGAATGTGATTTATAGAATTATGAAGTGACTCATAAGCCTTGATATATAAAAGTGAGATACAAAAATTGGGAGGATATAATATGTAATTAATATGTGATATAACTTAGAAGAAGAATTGGGGTCAACAAATCTTTTTTTGATTAAAAAAGTACTGATGAGCAAGTTTGTAATGTTGGAGCAGAGTGCTGGCTGGGTTAGAATTGGAACAGTGAAAAAGGAGATAGAAACGTATGTATGAGAAATAGGTACTGAGTGACTCTGATTCTATTACATATTTGTAATCTAATAGTATCATTAATTTTCTTATTCATTGCTTAATGAATAATCTTGTATAATCAGTACATTCCAGCAAAACTGAAGTGAGTAATGTGAAAAAAAAATTGTCAGTAAAATTCAGGTGTTTCCTTAAATTTAGTTACATTCACATCACTAGGCCAGGTGTGGTGGCTCATGCCTGTGATCCTAGCAGTGGCCGAGGCAGTGGATTGTTTGAGCTCACAGGTTCAAGACCAGCTTGAACCAGACTGAGACCCCGCCTCTAAAAAAAATAGTGGAGTATTGTGGGGGATGCTTGAGCCCAAGAGTTTAAGGTAGCTATGAGCTATGACGCTGCAGCACTCTACCAAGGGTGACAGAGTGAGACTCTGTCTCAAACAACAACAAAATCATTAGAAATAACATGCAGGATGGCTCCTGTGGCTCATCAAGTAGGGCGCCAGCCCCATATACCGAGGGTGGCGGGTTCAAACCCGGCCTCGGCTGAACCGCAAAACAGAAAAATAGCTGGGCATTATGGTGGGTGCCTGTAGTCCCAGCTACTTGGGAGGCTGAGGGAAGAGAATGGCCTAAGCCAGGAGTTGGAGGTTGCTGTGAGCTGTGTGACACCAGGGCACTCTACCAAGGGCAATAAAGTTAGACTCCGCCTCTACAATGAAAAACAAAAGAAATAACATGCATACCTTGCATTTAATATAACCTAAATATACTAAGTATATATTTTTCAAAATATAACTTTTTATTTATGTACCCCAGGAACAATATATACTGTTGTGAAGCAGAAAACAATGGTTTATACACAAAAAATAAAGGTGTTAGCTCTCATGTATTCTCTCTCTCTTTCTGTATGATTTTATGATATACTCCTTTGTATAATTATGACATCTGAAAGCGTATAATTCTACATTTATTTACATAAATCAATAGAAATGAAAAAGAAGGAATGTAATTAAAAATCTGAAATAACAAATGACTTAAGTGTATTTGAATACCATTACCACAATGAAAGGAAGATAAATAAAATAACTAACAAAGTAATTTATGAACAAGATAATTAAATATATACCCACATTCAGTAAGAGGTATCAGAAAGATTTGACACCTCATTGGCAATGAACACAGTAAGTGTTCATATCATGTTCTTTGTTACCTCTCTCCACTAAAATGAACCAGGGCACCTTGACTGTCTAACACCAGAGCTGAGGGAAAGTAGGTATATGACAATTCTGGAACATCATTTTTTTAATCATCATTTATTTTTAATTTTTATTTTTGAGACAGACTCTCAAACTGTTGCCCTAGGTAGAGTGCTGTGATGTCATAGCTCACAGTAACCTCCCATGCTTGGTCTCAAGTGATCCTCTTGCCTCAGTTTTTCTTTTTTTAATAGTTTTTCTCACTCATGCTCAGGCTAGTCTCAAACTCATGAGCTCAAGCAATTCACCAGCTTCAGCCTCCCAGAGTGCTAGTGAGCCACTGTGCCTGGCCTATTTATTTATTTTTTGAAACAAAGTCTTACTTTGGCACCCTCGGTAGACCGCCATGGCATCATAGCTCACAGCAACCTCAAACTCTTGGGCTCAAGTGATCCCCTTACCTCAACCTCCCCAGTTGCTGTGACTACAGGCACCAGCCACAATGCCTAGCTGCACTTTTGTTATGTCAAAAACTGAAGAAATACTGACAAAAAGATGGGGGATCGTTATGAGAATGCAGGTGCCCGTGTGAAGAGGCTCTGACTGGGCAAATCTGGAACAACCTGAGTACCAAAAGAATTGCATGGTTTAATTAATTATAATCCATTGAACAAATGGGAATTCATAAATAGAGGAATAAGTAAATGGAGAAGAGAAATATCTTCCTTAAACTAAACAGTGACGATGAACTGATGAATGTGGAAAAAATGTGAGAGTTGAAAAATAATCATTTGATAAATATTATTTTATATATTGAGGTAAACAAGATCAGGATTATGCTTAATTTTGAAAATAAACTTTCATTAGGAGTAGAATAGTTGCATTATTTTAGTGTGTTCCCAAAGATTGCATAATAATTTCAAGAAATAAAAAATGGTAATCATAAAGTAGAGATTTGGGCATGCTTGAGACCAGACCATCAAAAAATAACATTACCAATGAAGGACAGGTGGACATCATGCGCTTCCAGACGTAACATCAACTGTGAAGTATTCCAGGTGAAAATATATAACTTCAATCTAATAATGAGAAAATACCAGACAAACACACATACACACACATTTTATTTTAAAAAGTGATCTTTGTTTTGCAAAATGTTAATTTCATTTTTTTTTTAAATAAGACTATGGAAATGTAACAGATTAAAGGATACTAGAGTAACATGTCAAATACCACACTGGCTTACACAAGACTGGATCTTATACTAGAGGGAGGGGTGTATAAAAGGCACTACCACATAAAATTAAAGGATTGATGGTAAATTAGATTTAAGTATCCATGTAAATTTGTTAAGTTGATCATTGTACCATGATTACATGAAAGTAAATTTTTAATTATAGAAAATACACATTGATTACTTAAAGGCAATGGATTATGATGTGTGTAATATATTCTCAGATGACACAGAAAAATATATAGGTAGGTAGAGACTTAAGGACAGAGATTTAAAACTAACCTTAATAATAATAATTTTGCATATAAATGGCCTAACCACCCTACTAAAAGGTAGAGTTTATCAAATTGGACAAATAACCAAGCTCAGATAGATGCTGCATATATAAAAGTCCGAAGCTAGAAAATAATAAGTGTCAAATCAAACTTAATGGAATAGCAGATTGGAAACCCTCTGAAAAATAATGAAACTAAAGGCTGAATTGTGAGATTATCAATGAAATTGATAAGACTCTCATTGGGCTGATTAGGGAAACAAATGAGAAGAAACCAATACCAGGAATGAGAGAGATGACATTACTACAGATTTTATAATTATTAGGATGTTAATAAGGGATATTATGAAAAGTCTGTGTCAGTAAACTCAACAATTTAAATGAATCAGGCAAATTCTTTAAAAGACACCAACCATATAATGTTTACTCCTGAAGCAATAAATAATTTGAATAGCCTTATGGCTATTAAAAAATGGAATTACAGTTAAACTTCTTTCAGAAAGAAGCTTACTTTGAGATAATGGGTGAATTCTATTGAACCTTTAAAGAGGAAATAATATCTATACTGTACGAATTCAACAAGGAAAAAAAAAACACATGTATTCTATGAAACCAGTGTTATTGATATCCTAAAACAAGGTTAGGACATTACACAAATAGAAAATAGCAAAAGTATATCCCCTGTGAATATAGATGTAAAAATCATTAACAAAAGAATAGCAATTTGAATTTAAAAATACTTTTTTTTTTTTGAGACAATGTGGCATCACAGCTCACAGCAACCTCTAATTCTTGGGCTTAAGTAACTCTCTTGCCCAGCCTCCCAAGTAGCTGGGACTACAGGCACCTGCCACAATGCCTGGCATTTTTTGGTTGCAGATGTTATTGTTGTTTAGCAGGCCCGGGCTGGGTTTGAATAGTACACTAACCATTGTGCTACAGGTGCCGAGCCGATTTAATAATACTTTGTAAATGATTGTATATCATCAATCAAGTAGGTATTATCTAAGAAATAAAAACTTTGTTTAAAATTTTAAAATCAATCAATAGGGTTTACCATATTAATTTAGACTAGAAAACAAAAGCACATAATAATTCCAATAGATGCGGAAACAGTGTTTGGCAACATCCAACATCTAAACTTTCATCTTGCTAATAATAGAAGATAACTTCCTCAACTTGATAAAGGACCTCTATCAAAATTCTGCAGCTAAACTTAACACTTCATGATAATAGACTGAATACTTTCCTTCTAAGATCAGCAAGAAGGTGAGTCACTCTCACCATGTCTATTCCACAGGACGTTCTCAACAGAGCAAAGAGCCAAGAACACTTAGTTTCACAATTTTTAGTGTAGAGGTAGGCCTTGCATGTGTTTTTACAGCTTTCGTCTTAAGCATTTTGTATTTTAATTGCATTAAGAAGAGTATATTTAACTTTCAGTTTCTAATTTTATGTTGCTAACATATAGAAATAAAATTAATGTAATTATATCCATCTTTTATTGTTCAGTGTGCTAACTCAGTTAGTAGTTTTAATTTTTTATCATCTAGTATCTATTACTTTTATTTATTTTCTTAAATACAACAGTGAAATCATGATACATAAATGAAAGAATTGAAAAATGAGATGTCATCACAGTTAAGAACTTCAGCTCCTTGAAAAGCACTGTTACATAAATGAAAAGAGAAGCCACACTTTGGAAGAAAATGTTTACAAACTGCAGATATAATAAGAAACTTGCGTCCAGAATGCATATAGAACCCCACAAACTCAAAAAGACAACAAATAACTCAGTAAAACATTATTAAAAGATTTAAATCAACACTATATGTAGATGATGGCAACTACATGAAATGATGCTCAATATCATTGGTCATTGGAGAAATGTAAATTATAGCAGTAATTTGATGAAACTCCATACTTATTATGAGAGTCTAAAATTAATGTGTTTTAATATGCTGGTGGGATGTATAGCAACTAACAGTCATATACACTGTCAGTAAAAAGAATAGTATACAATAGAGCACTACTCAGCTATAAAAAGCAATATTGACTCAGCAATCTTGATGCTTAGCAGAGGAATTATGCTGCTGTGAAAGACATCAAGCTGAAAGAGTGCAACTATTATTATGTTGACATAAAATTCTATAAAATACAAACTTATCTATATAGAAAACAATTAAATTATTTTCTGGGATGCAGGAAGTTGGGAAGGGAAGGGAAAGGAATTGCAAAAGTACACAAGGAAACTTTTAAGTGATATGTTTATCACACTGATTGTTGTGATGGTTTTGTGAGTGTGTATCTATCTATCTATCTGTTATCAATTTACTTTAACTGTGCAGTTCATTGGAGTTTGTTATAAATAAAACTGGTTAAAAAGGAAACAGAAAACATACACACAAGTGAAGAAAATAAAGGGGGTATAATCAGTAGAAAAGAGATTTCTTCCAAAAAAGAACATAGATGACTATTATTCACGGACTAAACAAAATAAATACAGAAGTGCCCTGGGCAAACTCTGTTTGGTACAGAGGGGCTTCACTTGGGGACTATGCTTTAGAGGGCTCACATATCCCACACACAAAATGCAAATATGTTACGTTCAATGAAGTTTAGTCAAATGACACACTCGGAGGGAATATTCCTTATGACACTGCCCTTACTTCAGACACTAGCCCCACAAGTTTGGGGATCCCAAGACCACTCTGACTTCAAACCCAATGACTACAAATTTGGGTGACCATTCCACATTCAGCAATTAGCTAGAATAGCTCACAGAATGCAGGAAAATACTGTATTTAAGATTACAGTTATATCACAGTGTAAGTATTTAAATTAGAAACAGACAAAAGAAAGAACAAAGGACAAATCCAGGAGGGTTCTGAGAATGAATCTTCCATTGTCTTCAGGTACACATTACCTTCAAGCACAGATCAATGTGTGACAATGCTCAAGTATAGTCTTCCCTTGGTACCCATGGGGGATTGGTTCCAGGACCCCCTGCAGGTACCAAAATTTGTGGAGGTTCAAGTCCTTTGTATGAAATGGCATAGTATTTGCATATAACCTATACATATCTTTTTGTATACTTTAAATCATGTCTAGATTACTTATAATACATATTACAATGTAATTGCTATGCAAATAGTTGTTATATTGTATTTTTATTTGCATTATTTGCATTGTTGCATTGTTTTTTTTATTGGTTTATTTTCTAAGTATTTTTGATCCACAGTTAGTTGAATCCATGGATATAAAGGTCTGACTGTACGCCAACCAAGGAAGTGCCCCTTAGTCTCTGGTGTCCAGAACTATAATTAAGGCTCAATTTCATACTACCCAAATAGTTGACCTTTAATCTCCAGTACCCAGAAGTTTGGCCAGTACTTTCAGTATCCAGTTTCTCTAGTAATTAGAACTGATAAGGTGTATTACAGAGCCTCCACCATAATTTCCATTGTTGGACTGCTTGTGGTCAAAGCCCTAGCAAACAAGAATACTTTTAAGACATTGCAGGGTCCTCTAGTAATTGAAAATAAAGATTAAATTCCTCTTTGGGTTAAGTTAATTTTTCACAGTACATTAAAGAGCTTCCATTGCCATGTGACATTTGACTATGTATGACATTTCTGCAAAGTAAAGCACCATAATCCATAAAGCATCATAATCTCGTAAAGACGAGAAAAATTCTTCTATGTTTCTCTTGACCCAGGCTCTGGAAGCAAAAATCAACCTAGTTTTAATGCCATGAAAAGTCTGGTTCGTGTGATGCCAGAGCTGGGAGCTGCTGTGCTTAGGAGTATCCAGAAAATTTTAGTAGCAGAAATACTTAGATTAGAGAAAAGACAAATTGATTAGTATTGCATATTCTTCCACTAAAATAGAATGATTACAAGAGATTCTTGTCTACTGTAGTACCCTTCCCCAGTAGTGCTAAGATTCACTATATTTAGCTCTTTTTGTATATCAATTTGTGGTTTTGGAGACATTCACAAATCAAATCAACCTACTATTCAAAAGTATTGCTTTTGAGACTCTGTCTCAAAAAAAAAAAAAAAAAAAAAAAAAAGGGCTCGGCATATGTGGCTCAATGGGCTAAGGCGCCAGCCACGTACACCTGAGCTGGTGGGTTTGATTCCAGCCTGGTCTGCCAAACAACAATGATGGCTGCAACCAAAAAATGGCCAGGCGTTGTGGCGGGAACCTGTAGTCCCAGCTACTTGGGAGGCGGAGGCAGGAGACTCACTTGAGCCCAGGAATTGGAGGTTGCTGTGAGCTGTGATGCCACAGCACTCTATCCAGGGTGACAGTTTGAGGCTCTGTCTCTGGGTGGGGGGGGAGAAAAAAGTGTTGTCTTATCCCCACACCCACTTCTTTCTAAATTCTTTATTCAGACTTGATTTGGAGACATAGCAGAAATGGATTCTCTGAGAAGCATGCCCCCACAGGCAGTCAGAGTTCCAACATAGAATTGTTTCTTAGTTCATAAACATAATTGGTTATTACACTCAGTAGACTGAACTCTCCTGGGCAAAGTTCCTGTCTTATTCTTCCATATTCCTACTACCTGATAAATTGTAGGGATTCAATGTTTGCCAACAACATTTAGTGAATGCTATCTACCATCTGGTGGTGTAGCAGAAAAATATGGTAGAATTTTGGAACATTGGCTTTAGTTAATCAATTTGGCTTTAATTAGTTTTCTTGAGCCTCAGCTTCTTTGTCTATCGAATGGGGACTATGTCACATCCCCTGCAAGTCTATGAGGAAGATTAGAGAGCTTGGTACTTTGGGGATTATATGAAAGGTAGTTTTTTGTTGTTTTGTTTTTGTTTTTTACAACTATGCCTGGTATATATCATAATACCCTAAGTCTGGAAACAACTCAAATATAAATTAATAAGTGAATTTATAAACAAAATGTAGAATATACATACAGTGGAGCATTATCCAACAATGAAAAAGAATAAGTCAATCATACACATCTGGCTAGTAGCAGAGGCTCATGCCTGTAATCTCAGCACTTTGGGAGGCCCAGGCTGGAAGATAACTTCAGGTCTAGAGTTCAAGACAGCCTGGACAGGATAGGTTTTAAAATATTATCACTGTCAATGATGTTTACCCGTGGAATTTAATCTTAAAATCTTAGGTGTCATTAAAGGTATGTTTAGCATTTCACTTCATTGCCACCCTAACCAAAAGAAGGAGGGAAAAAAATGCCGTAATGGGAAAATAACTGATCATCTATAGATGTATGGGTTATTTCCAGACTTTCAATTTTATTCCATTGATCTCTGTGTGTGTTCTTATTCAAGAACAGAAGACAATGCCATACTGTCTTGAATGCTATAGCTTTGCACTAAGTTTGAAATTGGGAAAGGTGAGTCTTCTGCCTTTATTCTTTTTCAACGTGATTTTGGCTCTTCAGGGACCATTGCATTTCCATATGAATTTTAGGATCAACTTGTCTACTGTAAAAAAGGCAGTTGGAATTTTGATAGAGATTGTGTGATATGTAGATCAATTTGGGGAGCATCTGGACAAGTCCTTTTCTGTTTTCCATCTTTTTGTCTTTTATCTGCTTTCTCAACTTTCTCTTTCAGTCTTTCAGTTGAGCATTTCTTTTTTTTTTTCTTTTTTCTTTTTTTTTGAGACAGAGCCTCAAGATGTCGCCCTAGGTAGAGTGCTGTAACATCACAGCTCACAGCAACCTCCAACTCCTGGGCTCAAGCGATTCTCTTGTATCAGCCTTCCAAGTAGTTGGGACTACAGGCTCCCGCCACAACACCGGGCTATTTTTTGGTTGTAGTTGTCATTGTTTGGCAGGCCCGAGCTGGATTCGAACCCATGAGCTCTGGTGTATGTGGCTGGCGCCTTAGACGCTTGAGCTCCAGATGCCAAGCAGAGCATTTCTTTATTTTCAGAATATTCCATTTGTTTTTAAGCATTTTCTTATTGTTCACGGAAAAATAACTTCTCTTTTAATGATATTTATAATAGTGTTCCTTTTGTTTTGACTTTTTCTTTCCCCTGCATGGCCTTTTGTTTTCTTTCCTCCTTTTTTCTCCATATTGTTTTGGTCTTTATTTCTTATATTGAAGATGAATTATCAAGTGATTGATTCCTTCATAATTAGGGTGAGGTTTAGCAGCTATGGAATTCAGGGTGTTTTTTTTTTTTTTTTTTTTTTTTGGCCAGGGCTGGGTTTGAACCCGCCACCTTGGCATATGGGGCTGGCGCCCTACTCCTTTGAGCCACAGGCGCTGCCCCGAATTGAGATTTTTTTGTTTTTTGTTTAGCAGGCTCAGGCCTGGTTCAGACCCACCAGCCCCAGTGCATGGGGCTAGCACTCTAACCATTGAGCTATGAGCGCCCAGCCGGAATTCAGTTTAAGCTTTGTTGACTGGGCTTTTTCTGTGGATGAAGCACTAATGGAAATGTGTGGTATAGCTCTCTTTATCTTATGTTGGTGAGATTTTCCTAGAAACAATCTTCTAATCTCCTGCTTGGAAGATGTACAGGTTAGGCAGTTGGTGTTATCCAGAACCACTGGGAAAAAGATGGGTATGTAAATATTGACTTAACTTTACTGTTTTCCACATATCACCCATGCCCTTGACTGTACCTAGTTCTTTCAGTCTAGAAATCCTTTTTTTAGTCCTCCAGCTTGTTGCTTACATGGGGAGGGCATTTACCAGAGGAGTCCAGAGTCAGGGAAGGTTTCTAGAGATCAAGCTGTGTCTTATTAGTTTCAAGATTTTTATCCATAAACAACATACAATGTTGTTTTATATAAAAAAAAGTTTTGTATGTTGTCAAAATTTATATAGATGTTATGAAACTATAACATGCATTTTCACTCAATATAAATATGCCAACAACTTAAAAAGTGTATTCCCCTCTGATGGACATTTATTTCTAGTTTTTGTCTAGTACAGATGGTAAAGCATCAACACCTACATACATGTCTCTTATTGCACATAGGTGAGAGGTTTTCTTTGTAATCCAATCATTAGAATTGTATGGTTATACAAACTGTATAATTTTACAAAATATTTACAAAACATTCTCTGTACGCATCTTTTTGTAAAATTTTCTTTTCTTTGGAGACAGAATCTCGTTATGTCGCCTTGCGTAGAGTGCTATGGCATCATAGCTCACAGCAACCTCCAGCTCCTGGGCTCAAGTGATTCTCTTGCCTCAGCCTCCCAAGTAGCTGGCATTACAGGCGCCAGCCACAACGCCCGCTATTTTTTGTTGCAGTCATCATTTTTGTTTTGCAGGCCCAGGCAGGGTTTGAACCTGCCAGCCCTAGTATATGTGGCCGGCGCCCTAACCACTGAGTTACGGGCACCAAGCCTTGTAATGAATATTTTGTAAACAGAGTTTTTAAAACTCCCAACTACAGAATATGAGTTTCTGGTTAAAAAAAATTTTTTTTCTGCAGTTTTTGGCTGGGGCTGGGTTTGAACCTGCTACTTCTGGTATATGGGGCCGGTGCCCTACTCCTTTGAGCCACAGGTGCTGCCCCATCTAGTTAACTTTTTTCTTTTAAAAGTTCCCTTATTGGCTCGGCATCTGTAGCTCAAGCGGCTAAGGTGCTAGCCACATACACCGAAGCTGGCGGGTTCAAATCTAGCCCGGGCCTGCCAAACAATGACAACTACAACCAAAAAATAGCCGGGTGTTGTGGTGGGTTCTTGTAGTCCCAGCTACTTGGGAGGCTGAAGCAAGAAAATCTCTTAAGCTCAGGAGTTGGAGGTTGCTGTGAGCTGTGATGCCACAGCCCTTTACCCAGGGCAACATCTTGAGGCTCTGTCTCAAAAAAAGAAAAAAAAAGTTCCCTTATTAATATAATACACGACAGAAAATTAAAGGTATAATTAGCTTTAATTAAATTTTTAAATACAAAAATTGGGAGTTTTATAACATTTCCATGTCCCCCCACTGCCATCTTGTAATTTTGTTGTTTTTTTTTTGAGACAGAGCCTCAAGCTATCACCCTGGATAGAGTGCTGTAAGCATCACAGCTCATAGCAACCTCCAATTCCTGGGCTCAAGTGAGTCTCTTGCCTCCGCCTCCCAAGTAGCTGGGACTACAGGCG
>CAUYRH010155388.1:0-24674 GCA_963574655.1 Perodicticus potto | reverse complement strand
ATCCACAGAAATCACTTCTCTCTCTTGGCTGGGTTCCCAGGATTCAGCTCAATTGTGCAGTTTCGAGAGGTTATCCTCCCTTTTGGATAGGAGCCTTTTTCGGAAGCTGCTTCCAGTCAGCCATCTTGCTCCGCCCCCCCTGCATGGTTTCTTGTGGTAATTCTTTCTTCAACAAATACTGTTTCCTTATCAGATTAGGCAACATTATGTCATTCTCTCCCATCCCTGGAGTATAAGAGACGACAGCTACATAACACCTCTATGAGTAGTTTTCTCATATTTCTCATATTGTCTTTTTTTCACACCACAAAACAAAACCTTTTCCTCTGTACTAACCTATGGAGGAAAAGGTTATGTTTTTCACTTTAACATATCATGCTGAATGAATGAATAAATGAAGAAATAGCTGTATTTTCATGTCATTATACCTCTTTTCATTGAATTTTTCCCTTAGGTGTCAGTCCAAATGAATTGTAACAGATTTAACACTATAAAAGCACTATTAGCATTCTGGCTAATTTTTTTTATAAATATATTGACACATTACTCTTAAACACTAAGCAGGAATATAAATATCCTTCAGAGAGAGTATTTGCTTTATATAACTTTTATCTGTATTCATCTGGTTAAAATATTTACATGCTAGTTAAAACTTAGGAAGTATGTATGGAAAAATTTTTATTATCTATAAACTCAATAGTCAATGATACCACTGTAAAATTTTGTTTATCATCTCAGAATTTTAATATAGGTAACAGTTTATTGATAAACATAATGTGTTGCATACAAATATGCATGTATGTGTATATATATGTGTGTGGGCTTTGTTTCTAGTCATTTATTTCTTTGTACTGCTTTGAAACATATATTCTATTTCTATTCTTTAAGTAGTAATCTTTACAAATTTACCCAAAATACAGGAGTCTCTCCTTATCTCTCTTTTTGGTTGAATGTGGTCAACTGTAATCCAGAAATAGGTAAGTACAGTACCAGATAGTTTGAGGGAAAGAATGGTCACATTTGCATAACTTTTGTGACAGTTTAAAGTTATTAATACTGTTAATCTTTCACTTTGCCTAACTTATAAATTAAATTGTATTGTAAATATGTGTATAAAGGAAAAATTATGGTACACACACAGGGTTTGGTACTATCTGCTGTTTCAAGAATCCACCGAGGGGATAAGGGGGGTATTGAACCTCTAATTGGACTCCATCTTACCTACTGCCATAAGTACCACCCCCACCATCATCACCATCATTATCATTGTATGGAACTATCTGTAATTTTATTTGCTCTGTATTCTTTCTGCTTTTCAGGTTATGCCCTAGGACCTCTCTCCTTTCTCCTAAAGTGCATCCTCTATATGTTCTCTAGTATATGTTTCAGGGTGGTAAACTTTGATAGTTTGTGCCTATTTTTAAATATTTCTCTTTCTCTTCCAGTTCTTGAAAGATACAGTGTTTATTTACCAATTCTACATATAAGGTTTGGCGCAGTGACTCACACCTATAATCCTAGCAGTCTGCGAGGTTGAGGCTGGAGGATTGCTTGAGGTCAGGAGTTTAAGACCAGCCTGAACAAGAATAAGACCTTTTTTCTACTAAAAACAGAAAAATTATCTGGGTATTATGGCAGGTAAGTGTAGTTTCAGCTACTTGGGAAGCTGAGAAAGGAGGATCACTTGAGCACAGGAGTTTGAGATTGCTGTGAGCAATACTGAGGCATGGCACTCTAGCCTGTGTGACAGAGCTAAACCCTATCTCCAAAACAAAACACATTCTGAATTTAAAGTTATTCTCTATCAATATGTTGAAGAAATTATCTTACAGTAGACTGCATGTCATTTTGCAGTTGAGACATATACTTGTCTTTTCTGTTATATTTGTGTGGTTTTTGGGGGGTTTAAAAGGAGAAAGTCGGGTAGAAAAGGGCTATTAATCTGTCATTTCCATGATTTCTTTTCTTTTCTTTGAGATTGAGAAAGATCACTCTGTCACCCTGGTTAGAGTGCCATGACATCACAGCTCACCAACCTCAAACTCTTGGGCTCAAGCAATTCTCTTGCCTCAGCCTCCTGAATAGCTGGGACTACAGGAGCCTGCCTCATTGCCAGGCTAATTTTAGAGACAGGGTCTCACTCTTTCTCAGACTGATCTCCAAACCTGTGAGCTCAGGCAATTCAGCCATCTCAGCCTCCCAGAGTACTAGGATTGCAGGTGGGAGCCACCATACCTGGCCCTCCATGATTTCTTTTTGAACATTTTTTGTACTTGGTGTTGTGCTTTCTCATAGTGTGTCTAGATATAAGTTGGCTTTAATCACCTAGTTTACACTACTAGATTCCAGTTTTTTATTTGTTTATAAAGTTTCCCATTTTAATTTCTTGTAATATTATATAGTAAAGTAATATTAACTTAATAATAATTATATGTTACAGTAAGGTAAAGTAAATACATATTTAGCATTCACATATGTTTTCCAAATGATGTATCATAGTCGTTATAAGAAAACATGTAAAATGTAAATTGATAAATATTTGACTCATCATGCCACAGAAAAATGAAGACATGAATTCTTATCTGTCTATGTTAGGAGCCGTAATTCTTTTTATGCCAATATATTTCTAATATAGTTCTAAATGTTTACATAATGATTTGTCTCTATTTGTTATTAGCAATATTCCTATGCTTTCATATATTTATGACCAAAGTCCTTAAGAAAAAACAAGATGGAGCAAAACCAGAACAAACTATATTTTTTATTGTTCCATAAGATCTATGATTTTTATTATATTGACTGTTTCTGTATAATTTTGTTACTTATTTATCTTTGTAAAACAAACTAAATAAGTATGTTAATTATAGTTTATGTCACTTAGTCAAAATCATATTATTCATATGCTACATTTGTATTATGTAGACAATGGAACAACTAATTAGGGTGCTGTACAACTAACTTTGTTTATAGTAATATTTTCAGTGAGACAAGGCTTTTGAGAATCTAGAGGTATTTTCCACACTAAAGACAGAGTAAGAAATAGTTATGAAAAAGAGAAAATAAATATACTCTAAAATTATCCAAAAGATTCATAAATAATTACCGTGAAATAATTGTATTTCAATTCTTCCTTTGAAGATTCAAGATATATTTATTCTGTCTCTCTTCCCTCCTTTCTGTTCATATGAAAAGAAAATAGCATGATTATTTACAACACCATAAAATATCTTTAAAATAAAATGTTTAACTAAATACACTTTTCTAAGGGTTGAAAACCAAAGTTAACATGAAAATAGAATAAGCAGAAGTATTCCTGTCTGTATTTCTAATAAAAGATTTTAAAAAACAGAAAAAGTATTAAGCTTTGAACTTGGAGGTTGGGGATTGCCCGTTCCTCAAACCCTGGTGACCTGGTTCAATTACTCAGCTGAACTGGAAAGTTCAACCAAGACACAGCAAGAATCAAAAGCAAAAGTGGGTGGAAACTGAAAACAAAACTAGAGCAGCATAGGAAGTGTGAATAGAAAGTAAAAATAATCTAAACAAGTTTCAGTGTAAAAGAGAAATTTTATTTGAGAATAAAGAGAAAGCTGAGAGGAATTCCAAAGAGAATTGGACTCTGGGTCCCTCTCATGAAGGAGAAGAGGTGAGAGAGATGGAGACTCAATGGCAGTGCAGAGGTGTAAATACCCCTTTTCTCTCCCTTTGAAATTGGTTGTAATTCTTTTACTGGCCTCTCTGTGCCTCCAGGCAATATTGCCCTTTTCTATTGGCCACTGATTTTTGTCTCTTTCTATTGGTCCTTGGTTATCTAGGTTACCTCATACCCACATTCTTTCTCCTCTTTTTGGAAAGAGTTGCTGAGTGGTGAATGTTCCCTCCAGTCTTCTTTGTTCAGAAGGCAAAGCTTTCCTCCCATTCCCTTTGAAGCCTCTTTCTTAAAGTGTCCCTTCTCAGAGCTAATAATACAGAATGGAAAAGTTTCTTTATAGACTACAGACAAATTCTGTTTCTATTAACTTCTAAATATAGTAAATATTTCTCCTCTTTTTTAATATTATATATATTTTAGGGTAATCAAAATAAAAAAAAATAAATAAATGCCCTTAATATTAATTTAAAATATGCAGATTGGTAGAAATTGATTCTTTTGTGTTGATATTCTGTATAGATAAGACAAATATCTGCTGTACCTTATCTAATTAAGACTGAAGTCCTGCAAAAGAAAACAATTACTACATGGAATCTGATAATCTCAAGAAAGAACGGCACTTTTTAAATAATTTTCAATTCAAGGTGACTACCTAATTCACTAAACAGAAATCTTTTATAGCATATTTTATTATTATTGTATATAACGTTGTCAGGGGTTATGGCAGCTGCCTATGTCTTAAAATGTGGTGGTTTCAGGCAGCTGTTTGCATCCTTGGTTTTTGGTGTTCTCATGGTAGAAGAATAACCAGACCCACCAAGCAAGGCAAAAGTGAAACAAAGTTTATTTTAGAAGAGAAAGATAGCTTTACAGAGTAAGAGTAAGATATATGTTTATAAAGCAAGATAAGTTCACCAGGGATAGCAAACAGTCCTCCATTTTCACATTACAAAAATGGCAAAGAGGCAAAGAGGCCTGGGTGAAGGCCAGTGCTTCTGTTTGAGTGTCTGGATCAGGCCTACCTCATGGTTCAGAGGTCACCTTGGAACCAGAGTCTTAATGCAGATTTCCCATCAGTCCATGCCCATTGGAAGTGTGGACTGCAATGTCCATGTAAGCTAATTGCATGAAACTTAGTCTTCAGGCTGTTCAAGGCCACCTTCAAAACTTTACTGTGCTTGTTGCTTGGCCCAGGAGCTAGGCTAGAGTCTTCTACATCCTTTTGCAGTTGACACCACAGGTTCTGTGGGAGGTTGATAGGGTGTTCCCTCTTCCCCAGGTGTCAGCGATCACTCCAAACAGAATGAAAGTGAGATTACTGGACAAAGAGGACCTGGCCTCCTGTCACTGTCAGCCAATATGCAGAGACGGAATAGGTTCACCAAATGTATTTTTCTGAAGGCCAGCAGTTCTGGAAAACAACGTGAATAGCCTCTCTAAAAGTGTTCTGTTCTTCCATTTCTAGAACTACAGTTTTATACATGAAAGTTCAAAGCAAAAACCACATTACCCTTATCTTAACAATAATTAGCCCTTACCTTAATGGCAATAATCAGCATAACCCATGACCTATAATAGACAATAATCGGCATAGTCCATGACCCAAAACAACATTCCTAATTCAAAAGTTAATCTCCTAAATCAATAGCCCTAAGCTACTCAAGATACACATTTTCAGATAACAGCTAAATTTACAAAATGAGAAGAATGGGAGACATGAGGGGAAGGTCACCCCGGGCCTAAACTGGCCAGACCAGCTGTGTCTTCTCAGCCCCAGCCTGACTGACTCCATCTTATTCTCACTCCATGTACTCTCAGCCGGGACCTAGGGTTCCCACCCTTGTCCTATTTTTCCTGAGGAGAGCCAGATTTCTAGCTATCTACCTAACAACATTATCTATCCTTTTCCAAGTTGGGTTCAAATGTATATATTGTATAGGTTGACTACAGAAAAAAAAATAATTGAATTAGAATACATTTAATTTGAAAGTTTCAATCAGATAGTTTATGCACAATTGAATATAAAGTCAGTGGACTGTAATTATGCACAAAATGTCTAAAGAATAAATAGAAAAATTAAAATCTCACAGATCTAATATTAGATTTATACATTTGGGGTTTGGGGTGCCTCTTTATAAGCTAAAAATGGGTTTTTCATAACGATTGATGGATTTGAACACTTAGTTTGTTGTGAAGCATTCTCTATCGCTTCTTATAGTTTATTTATTTATTTGCTTTAAGTTTAGTGAAAAAAATCATTACCCAACCCAAACCACCAAAAGCTAAAGAAGTAAAGAATACTCTGAGAACATAAAATAGCTGTTTGTTTTCCTCACTCTCTTCCTAACTGTATATAACAACTTTAATTTCCTTCTGAAACCAGGAACATGCACTATTCCATGGAACTGTAGGTTTGAATCATTATTTCTTTCCCTTCTCATATTATGTTTTGAGGTTGGGATCCATCATAAATATTAGTATTATCATCTGGATTCTATTAAATGTAATGGATATGCAGTTTTGGAAAATAACCTACTTTTTTGCCTATTAGTAAATAATGTTGATTCTTCTTTATACAAATCACTAAAATTCTATGACACCCAGTAAAACAAAGGTCTTTAAAAGCTTGCCTAGCTTTGTGTATAAAGTTTTACTTTCATACTTTAATTCAGTCTGATTATTTTCATTGTTTTTTACCATAATAGCTATGAGATTACCTAGTGACATAAAATATTTTAAACATCCATAATTAAAACCAAGGGGGAAAATGACAATAAAACTTCAAAACTAGTTTAAAGCTTTGCAGTAATATTTTACTGCCAAAGAAAGCAGATAAGACTTTCACACTGTGCTGAAAACTGCAGGTAATTAATTCCCATGGTAGAAAAGTGGAGGAAAAGCACATTCCATATTCTCAGGGCAAAGGGTAAAAGGAATTTGCAGTAGATCCTGTTAGGTTTCAGCATTAACCTGTAAGGAACACACAGAGCAAACTGAGTGGGGGGGTGTTTCTGTGAAAGTATAGATGATTTAATTGAAATGTTTCTGGCAGCTAATCATTGGCAACAAAAGACAAAGCTCTAAGTAAGGATTTAGCACAGAGCCTGAGTTCTTTACTGGTTTCACTTTCAGCCAAAGCATTGGCTTTCCTAGTAGACCTAATTTACCCACATGTAACAAAAGGGTTAAGAATGTTTCTGGCTTTTCCCACTGTCTTCTGATGTGTAAAGACCAGATGTCTCAACCTTTTAATACACAAAAGTCTAATATTGCTGCCTCCCTTTTAGAGGCTGATTTCAAGAGGTAATCTGTAGTTCATCATTAATTCAGGGAAAATGTGTGATTTAATGAATCTTGGAAATTGTAAAATAAAGATGGGGGTGGAGCAAGCCAGAGAAGCCTGCACACCATTAACAAGGAAAACTTGTAATGTTCCTGGGTTTTGCCAAGGCCTGACTCTTTCAAGCTTTCTTTAAGTATTTGATACATCAAGAGGGAATACAGTAAACAATACACCAGGGGAACTAAGTAGATTCTAGCATCATATACAAGGCATTCCATAATATAGACTTTCTTTAAATTCTTCACAAGTGGCATTCAGGTGGGCCACGTTTGGCTACCATGATTATGACCACATGCAGAACAATGAAAACATGTTTTTCTACAGTGAGTATCTATCATTTAAAATGTAATAGCCCCAAAACACACTTTGACCAAGGCATTGTCTCCCATATTTAAATAGTTAGCAAAAGCAGAGGTTGGGTAAAAAATATCAGCTTCTTTTTCAAGGCAAATATTCAAAATGATTTAAAGACATCTGTAAAAAAAATTTTGAAAATGATAAGCTAGGGAAAGACCTAGACGTTATCACATAGGTATTCCTATTTCTCTTCCTTCACTTCATAAAATTTTAAATATTTCTGAGTTTTAGAGCCCATGCCAAATAAGAACAAAGGTCCTGCAGCTGCAGGTGCCTAGAGTACATAGCAAATGCCATTGAAATTACTGAAAGGTTTTGTTTGTGTGTGCCAATAGATTCCTTCTCCAGACTAAATCATTTGGACAGGTGAAAAGGGAAAGGGATGTATTTTATTTTTTCCAGATAGAATTGTTGAAATGATGCTCAACAAACTACCAGGGTTTGAGAGATCCACAACTCCAGTTCAGCGAGGAGGAGGAGAGAGGGGGATGCAGAGCCAAGGAGGCAGCATCCTGGGGGCCCAGGTATACTTCAGTCAGAACAGGTTTGCTTTCATCTGCTTTTCTGGAAAACATCTCTAGCCTAAGCACCCCCACTGCTCTATAAAGGCTGTTCTGGTATAAGTTAAAGGATGCAGACCTCAAATGTACATATGTAAAACGGAAAATAAATTTTATGTGTCCAAATTGTTTTTACTGCTAAACTATTAAAGCACACATAAGGAATTTGCAGTTGTGGTTTTCAAGTGTTGTTTAACACAGACTGCCAGATTAAAAACAAAATAATAATTACTATAATATTTTCCATTCCACAGTATTGATTTAACTTTAGCCTCATCACTCCATACAATGACTTCATAAGAATATAGCAGTTATTTCTTTATAATGAGAGCACATTCATTAGTTTTCAGAGTTGTGCATTTCTGTTTCTGTTTTTTTGTTTGTTTGTTTGTTCGTTTAATCTGTATTGACAGCCACAGCATGCCCTCCATACTACAGAGTCATAACAGTAAAATATAAGTGACATTTGCAAAACAGAAATGGGCTGCAGTCTGGATGCATGCTTTTCCCTCAAAAGCTGTTACTAAGCAAATGGCCTCATAAAAATCTATTTTAAAACCAGATATTTAAAGACTGTGATAGTTATTGTTAGATACATCTCAGTTAGGTTCTTTAAACTTCAAGAAAATTAACCACACAAGCATCAGTACTATGTTATATAACATAGTATATAAAATACAACAGTGTTTTGTCCTGAAATTTGCAGAAGACAGAGAAATAGAGAAAGAGGTGAGAGAAAAGGATTCAGATTACTAACACGACAGTAAAAACCCAAATCTCTTTCAACTCTCATTTTTTTTCTCCTACGTTGCTTTTGTACTCAGAGATTGGCTGTAATATATGAAATCACATGACTACGATGGGTACGCACCTAATTTCCCTTTATTCTATAGATAGGAAAAGAGTAATGTACACATTTTAATTCACAGCGCTCTCCATGTCCTCCATAGGATTGAAGTACTCCTTTGTGCTGGTTATTTGTATACCAGCCTAACTACCAACGGAGTAGTAGGCCTTTTCCCATTCTGGCCTTTGTTACACACATTGTACTGTCATTCGAGATTACATGATACACTAGGTATTATATGTGGTCTATCTTTGAATGCCTCACGCAGTTAAAGGCACAGTTTTCCAACATTGTAGGACAGATCTAAGTCTCTAACCTCTATATCACATACATGTGTGTTCACATACAAATATATGAAAAAAGCTGAGTTTGTCTTAGAAAAAATGGCACATACATTAATAAGTTTGTGCTTATAAAAGGAGGTATTTGAGTTATGCGCCATTGCTTAATCTCTTGCAAATGTATAATGAAGAGATGACCAAAATGAAAAATGCAATTTCTAACACAACTCTACAGGATAAAATCCTCCTAATCTTGGGAAAATTTTCCCCATTACCAAATTATTATCAAAGGTAAAATATTGAAAGGAAAGAAGTGCTGCTAATTTGTCTCCAATAGCTTTTGGAAAAATCTAGAATGAAAGAGTATCTATTAGTTCTTAGTACAAAAGCTGACTTGCTTTCTCCTCATTTCCCTCCCCCATTCTCCATATTTAATTCAAGTTCCTTTATTTTTGTCATGGTTATTAAAGCACAACCAAATGAAAAAAAGTGTCTTGCTTTCCAAACATATCTGAAGGTTTTGGGTTCAATTTTGGTTTCTGATTAACTTAGAATAATTATATAAGTTGCTGACAAATAAATATTTAAGAAATCTTCATAAAAGATAATCTTGGCAAACCACAATAGCCTTAAATTTTGCTTCAAATTAAAATTCTAGCAGTTTATTATGTTACTTTGTGCCAGGATAAGGCAATAAACAACTCTCATATTCAAAAGAATGTTTCCATTTAAATTTACATTTACAAGTCTAATAAGATGTTGGAGCTCATTCTATTCACAGAAACTCTACTGAGTTGCATAACTTAACTTTATTAGAAAATCAACTCACATTGTTTCTTGAATCAATTTCTGTTAGTTAATTTTTAAGATGGAATTTTGAAAGTAAAATTACAGATAATGATGGATTCCTACAATAAATTTACTAAATAGATTAATATAGACAGGTAAGTTATGAGTAGGTATTGTGTTCAATGATTCATCTATTAAATCACTTTATATTTTCATATTTCTTTATGATCAGTCTCATTAGATTTTCTAGGTTTTTTTTTTCCATATTGTTGGGGATTCATTGAGGGTGAAAAGATTCAGGTTACATTGAAGCATTTGTTAGGTAAAGTTCCTCTTATAATTGTGTCCTGCCCCCAAAAGGTGGGTTGCACACTGTCACTCACCCCCCCCCACACCCTTCCTTCTTTCCTCTCTCTGCTCATTCCTTCCCCCACCACCTTTACTATTTCTCTCTCTTGGCTCTCCTATTCCCTTCCCAACCCCCTCCCCTTGCACCGTGTACTAGGTCATCAACTCTCCTCATATGATAATTGAGTACATAGGATTCATGCTTCTCCATTCTTGTGATGCTTTACTAAGAATAATATGTTCTATTTCCATCCAGGTTAATACAAAGGATGTAAAGTGTCCATATTTTTAAATGTCTGAATAGTATTCCATGGTATACATATACCACAGAGTGTTAATCCATTCCTGGGTTGGTGGGCATGTAGACTATTTCCACATTTTGGCCATTGTAAATTGAGTTGCAATAAACAGTCTAGTTTAAGTGTTCTTATGTTAAAAGGATTTTTTTCCTTCTGGATAGATGCCCAGTAATGGGATTGTAGGATCAAATGGGAGGTCTAGCTGGAGTTCTTTGAGAGTTCTCCATATTTCCTTCCAAAAAGGTTGTATTAATTTGCAGTTCCCCCAGCAATGTAAAAGTGTTCCTTTCTCTCCACATCCATTGCAGCATCTGCAGTTTTGAAATTTTGTGATGGGGGCCATTCTCATTGGAGTTAGATAACATCTCAGGGTGTTTTGATTTGCATTTCTCTAATAATTAGAGATGATGAGTGTTTTTTCATATGTTTGTTAGCCATTCATCTGTCTTCTTTAGAGAAGGTTCTATTCAAGGTTCTATTCATGTCTCTTGCCCATTGATATATGGGATTGTTGACTTTTTTCATGTGGATTAATTTGAGTTCTCTCTTTATAACTAGTATTTGCTTTGATTGCTGTCTCCTTAGCTGTACAGAAGCTTTTCAGTTTAATTAAGTCCCATTTATTTATTTTTGTTGTTGCAATTGCCACAGAAGTCTTCTTCATAAAGTCTTTCCCCAGGCCAATATCTTCCAGGGTTTTTCCTATGCTTTCTTTGAGGATTTTTATTGTTTCATGCCTTAAATTTAGGTCTTTTATCCATCTTGAATCAATTTTTGTAAGTGGAGAAAGGTGTGGGTTCCATTTCAGTCTTTTACATGTGGAATCCAGTTCTTCCAGCACCATTTATTGAATAGGGATTCTTTCCCCCAGTGTATTTTCTTGTTTGGTTTATCAAAGATTAGGTGGCTGTAAGATTTTAGTTTCATTTCCTAGTTTTCTATTTGAATCCAAATGTCTATGTCTCTATTTTTGTGCCAGTACCATGCTGTTTTGACCACTAAGGCTTTGTAGTACAGCCTAAAGCCTGGTATGCTGATGGCCCCAGCTTTGTTTTTATTATTAAGAACTGTCTTAGCTATATGAAGGTTTTCCTGGTTCCATACAAAACGAACAATTATTCTTTCCACATCTTGAAAGAATGATGCTGATATTTTAATAGGGATGGCATTGAATCTGTAGATTGCTTTGGGAAGTATAGACATTTTAACAATGTTGATTCTTCCTAGCCATGAGCATGGTATACTCTTCCATTTGTTAATATCCTCTGCTATTCCTTTTCTTAGGGTTTCATAATTTTCTTTATAGAAGTCCTTCACCTCTTGTTAGGTATATTCCAAAGTATTTCATTTTCTTTGAAGCTATGGTGAAGGGAGTTGTGTTCTTAATTAGCATCTTAATGAGAGCATCTTGGATGTTATCGGCATATACAAAGGCTACTGACTAATACACATTGATTTTATATCCTCAGACATTACTGTATTTTTTGATAACTTCCAGTAGTCTTGTGGTTGAGTATTTGGGGTTCTATAAATATAACATAACATCATCAGCAAAGGAGAGTTTGACCTCCTCTGCTCCCATTTGGATGCCCTTTATTTCCTTCTCTTGCCTGATTATATTGGCTGGAACTTCCAGCACTATGTTAAATAGTAGTGGAAATAGAGGACAACCTTGTCTGGTTCCAGTTCTAAGTGGAAAAGCTTTCAGTTTTACTCTATTCAGTAAAATAGAGCTGTGGGTTTGTCATAGATAGCTTCAATCAGTTTAAAAATTGTGCCACCTATGCCTATACTCTTCAGTGTTCTAATCAGAAAAGAATGCTGGATTTTATCAAATGTTTTTCTGCATCTATTGACAGGATCATATGGTCTTTGGTTTTACTTCTGTGGATATGGTGAGTAACATCTATAGACTTGCCTATGTTAAACCAGTCTTCCATCCCTGAGATGAAACCTATTTGGTCATGGTGTATGACGTTTTTGATAATAAGCTATAATCTATTGCCTAGGATTTAGTTGAGAATTTTTGCATCTATATTCATTAATGAAACTGGTCTAAAGTTCTCCTTTTTAGTTGGATCTTTTCCTGGTTTTGGTATCAGGGTGATGTTTGCTTCATAGAACATGTTGGGGAAGATTCTTTCCTTCTCAACTTTTTGGAAAAGTTTCTGCAGTTTAGGAATAAGCTCTTCTTTGAAGTTTTGATAGATTCTGGTGTGAAGCCATCCGGATCAAGGTATTTTTTTTTTCGGGAGATATTTTTATTGTTTCTTTGATCTCTGTGCTTGAAATTGATCTGTTTAGGAGATCTATTTCTTCCTGGCTAAGTCTAGGGAGAGGATGTGATTTGAAATATTAATCCATTTCCTTAAAATTGTCAAATTTGTGGGCATAGAATGTCTGGTAGTATTCAGAGATAATCTGTTGTATCTCTGTGGCATCTGTTGTTATTTCCCCTTTATCATTGCTGATTGAGGTTACTAGAGATATTATTTTTCTATTTCTAGTTAGTCTAGCCAAAGGTTTATCTATTTTATTTATTTTTTCAACAAACCAACTCCTTGTTTCATTAATTTTCTGGATGATTCTTTTGTTTTCAATTCCATTGATCTTTGATTTAATTTTGGATATTTCTTTTCTTCTGCTGTGTTTAGGCTTAGATTGTTCTTTTTCCAATTCCATGAGGTGGCTTGTGAGTTCGTTGATGTGCTCTTTTTTTGTTTTTCAAATGTAGGCATCTAAAGCTTATATTTTCCTCTCAGGGGTGCTTTTTCTGTATCCCACAGGTTTTGGTAGCTTGTGTCTCCATTCTTGTTATACTCAAGAAAGTTAATGATTTCCTCTTTTATTTCTTCCTGCACCCAAGTTTCATTCAGAATAAGGTTGTTTAATTTCCATGCCTTTTATGGGGTTCAATGTTTTTGTTGGAGTTGAGTTCTACCTTTAGTGCCTTGTGGTCTTAGAAGATGCAAGGTAAAATTTCAATTCTTTTGATTCTGTTGAGGTTTGTTTTGTGTCCTGGGATATGATCAATTTTGGAGACTGTTCCATGGGCTGATGAGAAGAATGTATATTCTTTAGCTTTGGGATGGAGTATTCTATATATGTCTATCAGCACAGTTGTTCTAGGGCCTCATAAGTCCTTTATCTCTTTATTTAATTTCTCTTTATAGGATCTGTCCAGGTCTGTAAGAGGAGTGTTAAAGTCCACTGTGATTATGGTGTTTTAGGTTATCATATTGCTCAGACTAATTAAGGTCTGTTTCAAGAATCTGGGACCATTTAAGTTGGGTGCATAAATATTTGGAATTGAAATGTCTTCTTGTATTATATGAATTATCCATCTTTGTCTTTTTTTCACATTACTTCCTTTAAATTCATTTGTATTTGAAAATAAGATTGCAACTCCTCTTTTCTTCTGAATTCCATTTGCCTGAAAAATTGTCTTCCTACCTTTACCTCTGAGTTTTAATTTGTCTTTTGAGGCTAGGTGTGTTTCCTGCAGACAGCAAATGAATGGCTTGTATATCTTTAATCCAATCAGCCAGTCTATGCCTCTTCAGTGGGGAATTCAAGCCATTAACATTTATTGAGATAATGGATAAGTGTGGTAGTGTTCTATTCATTTTATTTTGTGAAAGTCCATTGCTTAGTTTTGTTTTTCACGTCATAGTGGAAACTAGGTTTTGTCCTTTAATTTCTGGGTGTTTACTTTGCTGAAAGTCCATTGTGATGGTCAGTGTGTAGAACAAGTTGAAGTATTTCCTATAGAGCTGGTATTGTTGTGGCAAATTTCCTCAATGTTTGCATATCAGTTGAATATTTGATTTCTCTGTCAATTTTACAGCTTAGCTTATCAGGATATAGAATTCTGGGCTGGAAATTGTTTTACTTTCAAAGATTAAAGGTGTATGATAATTGCCTTCTGGCTTGAAAAGTTTCATTAGAGAAGTCTGCAGTCACCCTAATGGATTTGCCCCTGTAGGTCAATTGGCTCTTACTCTTGGCAGCTTGCAGAATCTTTTCTTTTGTGTTGACTTTGGACAGGCTCATCACAATGTGTCTGTCTTGGAAAGCTCTTTTTGAGTTGAGGTGACCTGGAGTCCGATATCCCTCTGAAAGGAGTGTGTCAGAATCTTTGGTGGTGTTTGGGAAATTTTCATTTATAATATTGTCTAGTATGGCTTCCATTCCTCTGTGACATTCTTCTTCCCCTTCTGGGATACCTATAACTCATACGTTTGAATGCTTCATGAAGTCCCATAATTCTGTCATTGAATGTTCTGCTTTCTCTCCTTTTTTTTCTGCTTTAACTCTCTGAGTAATCTCAAGAGCTTTGTCCTCTACCTCTGAGATTCTTTCTTCTGCAAGGTCAAATCTGTTATTGATACTTTCTACTGCATCTTTAAGTTCCCTAATTGACTGCTTCAATTCCTTCAGCTTTACAATATCCTTTCTATATTTTTCATATAATTCATCTCTTATTTGATTCTGGTTTTGGATTTCCTTTTGGTTACTTTCCACTTTCTCAGCAATTTCCTTCATTGTTTTAATCACCTCTATTTTAAATTCCCCTCCTGTCATTCCTAACATTTCTTTACAGGTGGAATACTCTGCATATACTACCTCCTGGTCCCTTGGAGGGGTTGCTCTGGACTGGTTTTTCATGTTGCCAGGATTTTTCTGCTCTTTCTTGTGCATGAGTTTTTTATTTCATATGTTTCCTTGCCCTAATTTTCCTTCACTTACATTTGTTCTTTAACTTACCATTCCTCTGAACTAAGGTTTTGGTGAGTCCTTTTGGTACAAGACTAAAAGGATGAGAAGATTAAAGACCAAGAAGGGAATAAGATTGAAAAAAGAAAGATGAGAAAGGACAGGGGGTGAGTAAAAGGGAATATTAAGAAACAGAAGAGAGGCACAGAAAGAGGGATACAGTAGTAATAAAGGTGTACAGTAAGGTACTTTGACCCACACCTTAAAAAAACCCCAACATCTGGGGGTACTGGGATGGATGGTTTCCCTGAGGTCAGCACCTCTTTGCTAGCCTGAGAAGATGTGGTACCCCACCTCTACCAAATAGAGAGGGAAAACAAAAATATTACAAATAAAAACAATACAAACAAACAGAAAACCTTACAGGATAAAATTGGGAGGGGAAACCAAATAATAGGGGCAGAAAAAGTAGCACAAATGAAGCTCTTATTATTAAAGAATGCAGCAATGGAAAATTATATTTACACTCGAAAAATGAAGGAAAAAAAGAAAAATCTGGAGGGGGGGGAAGTTGAAACAAAAAGGAAAAAAGAAAAAAAATCCAAAAACAAAGCAGTATATATATATATATATATCTTGTTGAATATTGTCTGAGTAACAGGTGATCTTCTGAGGTATGAGATGCTTACCACAATGCTAATACAACTGTATATGATGGAGACTGGAGGCCTCTGCTGACTTTTTTGCCCTCCAACCCAGCAGGGTTGAGAGACTGAATCTCTCCTCAGCCAACTTAAAAGATACTTTAAACCATTAACTTAGCTAGGCAGAGGCTTTTCCAGGAATGCACTTGTTGCTGGGATCTCTCCTGAAGTGGCTGCCAGCTTATCAGGTGTACCAAAATGGGCCTCAGTTTATGCCCTTGTGGGCCGAGACTGCAAGGCAGTAGAGAGCTGCCAAATACTTCCAAACACTGAAAGTTCCACTCTTTACCTCAGTCTCAGTCCTGGCCTTTGAAGCTGTTCACACTCACTAGCTCACATGCCCAAGGTCTCCCAGCCCATGTCTCACTCTGCTACCCTGAGGGTGGAGCTCACAGGGTATTTCTCCCACAATGGCTGTGCATTGCCCACAGCCAAACAATGATAACTCCAGTCCAGCCTAGCAGCTCAGTCTTGTATGCTGGACAATACTTAAAGTCATCCGCAATCTCACCCAATTTCTTCCAAGGAAATTCAACTGAGTGCCCAAGTCCAAAAAAACAAAACAACCCACAATGAAGGCCTTCCCTGTCTACAATCTTGTGGTTGTACCTACTACAGCAGGTACAGCCAGGGCAGCAACCATGGCCTCAGACTGAACAGATGCAACCACTTGTCACTTCTCCACTACTTTTGTCCTCCTCCTGGGGTCCAGAAGTCTCTTGCTGTCTCTCTGCACCCCCCAAAGAGATGTTTCTGGGCAGAGCCCACAAGGAAGAGGTGCCTGGAGTCTTCTCTCCCAAATCTCACCACACCTGGTTGCAAAGAAGCATTACTTGGCCGCCATCTTGCTCCAAATCTATTTCTACTTATTTTTAGAATGTAATTTATAGAAGGTAATTAGAAAATTACAACCATGAATTTCAATCCTATTATTTTAGCATTTCAAAACCTAAATTATGGTACATAATTAATATTTTTTAACATTTAAATGCTGGAAAATCATTTTGGCATCTGAGCTTCTTTATGAACAGCTTTTAATTTGAAAATGCATAACTTCCATCTTTGTGCTTAAATGATTTCAATTATTAGTGCTATTGTTACAGAGTCCATCATCCTTTTCCCACACAGGGCTGTATCGGGACCTTCATGTTTTAGGACCAAGGAGACCCACAGAACAGCTTGAACACAGACCCCATTCCCTGGGCCAAAACAGACTCATAAGTCTGACTTTAGTTTCACCTTAGCTGCCACTCACGGAGCATAGAACACACCCCAAACAAAAACCACATTCCTACACAAGGGCAGTTTTAAATTAACTTCTGCCCTAAAGCCCCTACCACAAAACAGTTATGACATTCCTTCTGTCCAAACCCCCCTGCTGAAGGACAGGAAAAGGCCTTCAGGAAAAGACCCCTAGATAGAAGGCCCAGATGGGTTACCAGTTTGGGTCCTTCCTTCACTGCTGGAGGTTCTGCCCCCTCTTTTTTACCTATCTGTGTATGGATAAAATCTACTTTTTGCTTACTTGTCATGATCTGTGGATTCATTCTTTGAATCTGTGAGACCAAGGACCCAGCAGAAAGAGAGATATTCCCGCTACACTAAAGATGATCTGTAATTTGCTCAGAAGACATGTTCAGCATTATACATAAGTATGTGTCAGATGTCAAAAATATAAGCATGTGTCAGAAAAATAAAAACTAAATTAACTATAGTGAGAAAACTTAAATCAATGTCTGTAAGAGCAGGAAAGAACTACATATCATTCAAAATATTTCACAAAGCAAAAGTCTTACTTGAGAGATAGAGTTAGAACCCCACCAGAAGATCACAGCCATCTCTATTAAGCCATTTACAGTAGTTATAATTTATTGGATAACCTGTGAAGAGCCAGTGTTTTCAGACTCTTTGTAATCTTCTATTGTGTATTTCCTGAAGATAACCACAGAAGTCCTTCCAACTGTGCAGAAATGTTTTCAGTAAACATTTGAGAGCAGACACGTATGTGCGCCCGCGCCCGCACACACACACAGGTACTCTCAGTAATCCAGTGGGGAAGGTTTCCCAAGTTTGGGAAGTAGCACAGCTGTATTGAAACTTAAATGAAACAAAAAGTGTCCACCAGAGAGTATTTAAAATGAAACAGAAGAGATAAAAGATGCTTAAAAAATTATGTAGACCAACTATGAAAAATTTAGATCAATTTCTGTTGCTTACTAACTGTATATGTGTGCATATATAATTAAAATCAAAATCAAAACTATTCCCAATTATTAATGTATGAATCATCAATACAGACAAATAATATTTGCTCTCTTTTAACACATGACAAAACAGATACTTATCGACAGTATCTCACTTTCTCATGATCACACAGATAAGTGTAAGTTTCAAATTTATGATTTGTACCCAAATGTTACTTCAAGATTTGCATATCTCCTAATGTCTACTTCTACTCAATATCTATAAATCTATAGAAATATATTTGTGAATATAATATTAACAAAGATAGGAAAAAATACAATAAACTACACCTCTCATGTTTGCATTTCAGTGTCCTGCTTCTGAGATTGACATTAGTTGTAGTAGAGTTTAGTACTTTATATCCTGCTTCCAACCTCAGGAAATAGAAATTTACTTACATTAATGCTTAAAAATTGCTTTATTATATTTTCACAAACTTTTAATGCATTAAATCTTTCCAACATCCTTGTCAAATCCTACTAAACATTTTTTGGGAACTGGCATGTAGTTGAAAGGAGAGGAGACCCTGGGTGATTAAATGCTGCTTCTCTATATTGTAAACATCATCCTAACCTTAACACTATCACTTTTATTCAACATTTCTTTAAAATAATTATATATCAGTCTCATTTGACTCAAATATTATGCCAAGTCTTTGAAGATACAATGGTTTGCAAATAATTTACTGTCTTGTTTACATGTTGTTTAGAACATTTGCTGGAATCATATAATATAAACTGCAAGCATGATATATAAGTGCTTTGGTAAGCAAAGAACAGAGTGGCATGATATTAAATACAGGGAAATCTTACCCAGTCAGATAGATTTCCCCAGAGAAAATGAGATTTAAGTCGAAACTGTTACAATTATAAACTGTGATCTTCTCAGTTTCACTTTTTCTCACTACTAGTGAAAAACTTTTCTTCTCACCAAGTCATATTTTATATAAATCTTATATATATTAATTATTATATCTTTACATTTGGATTTTTAAACCAATATCTAACAATAAATAGTATTTTTAAGCAATCAGATAAGTTATGAAAAGAATTCATATAGCATCTTTATAAAATGCATTTTAAATGAGGATATTTAACTGTCCTATCCCTTTTGAAGAAGGGAGGGTCTAGACAATGTGATTTGCCTGCCTTGTGTACACATATGTGTGTATGTCCAGGGGTGTGCATAATTTTGTGATGGCCCAAGGAGGCATTATACGCGTATCTAAAAAAAAATAGAGTGAGACTGCACTTTGAACAATGTACTTTGTTCTCTGGATTTAAAAAGATATAGCAAAGTTTCAGAAAATCAAAAATAACTAATAAAAATAACAAGAAAAAATTAATTAGATTATTATAAATGATAAATTATAATAAAATAGATGTATATGTAGTTAGTTAGGACTGTATAACTAATCCTGCTTATCTTGTCCACATATACAGAAAGGTGAATATAGCTAATTGTAGATAAGAGGTCAATCTACTATGGCAACCTTAAAATCCTATCTATTCACTGACAGAGCATCATCATAAACAGAAATTTGGTAAATAAAAAGGTATATGAATTCTTATATCATGGAAACAAATTCAAGCAAGTTTTCACTTCAAAATAAAAATAATTGACCTAAGATACTTTTTTCCCCAAAATAAGAAAATAAAATACAAACTTAAGATAAATGATGTAATGAGTGATCTTACAATGAGAGGGATGATTTTAGGATTTCCAACATTCTTCAAAACATAAAGTAGAAAATAGCATATATATAAAATTCAAATTTTAGTTGATATTCATTGCTTAGCATGTGTGACATTCTGTTTTAAGTGACTCACATATTTTTACTCTCAAAAATGTAATTAATGGGGGATGGGAGGATGGAGCAAGATGGGGAACCAGAAGAATCGTTCAGCTGAGCTTTCCTAGAATGACTGGGGTAAATGAGAGAACACAGCATTACCTGGTGTAGGGATCTTACCCGTGTCATAGCTCAGGGAACACATTGAGGAGGTGTTGAGCTAGATACAGCTTATGATCCAGAGTAGCAGAAATCTGATAATTAGGCAAGGGATTGTGACCATCTGGGGTTGGCTGTCCTTCCACAGAGGTCCAGGATGGGTGGAAGTCTTTCCAGAGTTTTCAGTAGTTAGGGGAATCTTAGAAGAGTGGGTGGACTTGAACAGTATACAGCAAACAGATTTGAATGATGGTGGGAGAAAATTTGCCATAGATTTGGTGGCAGCAAGGTAGCCATACTGAGGTCTCAGTGGTCAGGTAGCTACAATTGCAGGAAAGTCATGAGAAGGAGTTAGCAGGGGCCTAAAGCCTGGTCATCCTAAATCCACCTGCCAGGATCAGAACTTGACTCTTGGAGAAAGTTGAGGAACTCCTATACCCCATGGGAATTGGAGTTAAGGGTACTGTGAGACCTGCCCCTAAGGATTCTTGTGAGTTTTAACATCTCAACCCAAGGTAGTCTGAATGCTAAGGAAACAATCAGGTGATGACCAAAGGCAACTAAGTTTGGAATAAGGACCACAGAGGTTAATGGATGGGTTCTTCATTTCTTAAAAGGAACACAGTAACACTTGGTGTCCAAGTGACGTATTGCAACAGACTGTCATCAACAACAAGGATTTTGGATTGAAACAAAGGCGGCAATGAGAAGGAAAAAGGGGAACAGGAAAGTGAACAAGAAAGAACACATGAGGAGGAATGAACAGAAAAATTCAAGCCACAGGAGAAACCAAAACAGAGGAAGTCCCCCAAAGGACAATGAGGAAGCGAATGGAGAAGACTTTATCTATAAAGAATTAATGGACTTGACAGAAAGGGTATTTAAAACATAGATGATAAAGACAATAAAAGGAATAGATGAGTAAATGGAAAGACAGATCCAAAAGTCAAATGAGAGATATGTAGAATATAGAAAGGATATGGCAGAGCTTACAGAAATGAAGGAGACTATAAAGGAAAGTAAAGATACAGTAGAAAGTATTAAAAATAGGTTAGACCATGGAGAAGAAAGAATCTAGGAGCTAGAGGATAAACTTTTTGAGTTAACCCAGATAGTCCAAGAGGCAAAAAAGAACAGAGAGAAAGTGGAACAGTCACTTAAAGAACTATGAGACTCCATGAAGCATTCAAACAAATGAACAATACAGATTCCTGAAGAGAAAGAAGATTATCCTAAAGGAATGGAAGCCCTACTGAAACTATCATAAATGAAAATTTTCCAAGTTTTACTAAAGACCGTGACACACTCCTTTCAGATGGATATCAAACCCCAGGTCATCTCAACTCTAACAGATCCTCTCCAAGACACATTGTAATGAACCTTTCCAAAGTCAAGTTGAGAGGAAAAATTCTGCAAGCAGCCAGGAGTGAACATCAACTGACCTACAGAGGCAGAGCCATTAGGATGATAGCAGACTATACAATTGAAACTTTCCAAGCCAGAATATCACAGTCATCCAACTTCAACATTCTTAAAAAATAAAACAAAACAATATACAGCCCAGAATTTTTCACTGCTCAACTAAGCTTCAAAATTGATGGACAAATCAAATCTTTTGCAGATATATAAACACTGAGGAAATTTGCAGCAAGACTAGCTCTGCAGGAAATACTTAGTCCTGTTCTCAGCAATGACCACCATAGTGGACTAACAGCAAAATAAGCACCCAGGAGCTAAAGGTCAAAACTTAGCTTCCACAATGGTGCAAAGGATAAAACTTTCATAAAACAAGATTAATAGAACTTCCCCACACTTATCAATTCTCTCAACGTCAATGGACCGAAGTCACCACTGAAGAGGCATAAGCTGACTGGATAAAAAAGCACAAGCCAACAATAAGCTATCTCCAGGAGACACACCTAGCCTTGAAGGATAAATCAAGACACAGGATTAAGGGATGAAAAGCAGTATTTCAAGCATATAGAAATCAAAGAAAGGAGAGGTTGCAATCTAATTTTCACATACAAGCAAATTTAAAGCAACTTAAGTTAAGAAAGACAAAGATGGACATTTTATGCTGGTCAAAGGAACAATACAAGAAGTAGACATTTCAATTTTAAATATTTATGCCCCTGACTTAAATGCTCCAAGGTTTATGAAACAGACCTTGAGTGGTCTGAGCAATATGATATCTCATAACAACATAATAGTCAGAGATTTTAACACACCTCTGACAGAACTGGACAGATCCTCTAAACAGAAGATATGAAGTGCTTAAACATGACCCTAGAACAAATGGGATTAGGAGCCATATACAGAACACTTCATTCCAAAGCTAAAGAATATGCATGTTTCTCATCAGCCCATGCTACATACTCCAAAATAGACCACATCCTAGGACGCAAATAATACCTCTGGAAAATTAAAAGAACAGAAATTATATCTTATATCTTCTCAGACCACAAGGCAAGAAAGGTGGAAATCAACACCCACAAAAACATCCATCCCCGTGCAAAGACTTGGAAATTAAGCAACCTTATGTGGCATGATAATTGGGTTCAGGAAGAGATTAAAGAGGAAATTACTAAATTCATCAAACATAACAACAATGAAGATACAAGTTACCAAAACCTCTGAGATACATACAGCAAAAGAATTTTTAAGAGAAAAATTGATCACATTGGGTGCCTACATTCAGAAAACAGAAAAACAGTAGATCAACAAACTCATGAACTAGCTTATGAAATTGGAAAAAGAATAATCTAATCCCAAATCAAACAGAAGAAAAGAAATAATCAAAATTGAATCAGAGATTAATTAAAATGAAAACATAAAATCATTCAAAAAATGAGCAAACAAAAAGTTGGTTTTTAAAAACAATAAATAAAATTGGTAAAACTTTAGCCAGATTAATTAGAAACAGAAAAGTAAAATCTCTAATAACTTCAATCCTAAATGATAAAGGTGAAATAACAAGATGCCACAGAGATACAAGAAATCATCTTTGAGTACTACTAAAAACTCTATCCCAAATAATTTGGCAATGTGGAGGAAATGGATCAATACCTGGCCTCACACCCTCTCCCTAGACTTGATCAAGAAGAAATAGACAACTTGAATAGACCAACTTAAGAACTGAAATAGAAGAAACAATAAAAAATCTCCCAAAAAAGAAAAAGCCTTGGTCCAGATGACTTCAAATCAGAATTCTATCAAACCTTCAAAAAAGAGCTTATTCTCATACTGTAGAAATTATTCCAAAAAATTGAGAAGGAAAGAATCTTCCCTAATACATTTTAAGAAGCAAACATCACTCTGATACCAAAATGAGGAAAAGACCCAACTAAAAAGAATTTTAAATCAATCTCACTAATTAATATAAATGTAATAATTCTCAACAAAGTGAGCCATTAGAACATTGCTACACATGAAAAAAAATCATTAATCAAAATCAAGTAGGTTTCATCCCAAAAATACAAGGCTGGTTTAATTATGCAAGTCCACAAACATAATTAACCATATCAACAGAAGCAAAAACAAAGGCCATATAATCCTCTCCATAGATGCAGAAAAAGAATTTGATAAAATTCAACATCCATTTCTAATTAGAACACTTAAGAATGGCACATTTCTTAAACTGATTAATGCCATCTATGACAAACCCACAGCTAATATTAAACTAAATGGAGTAAAACTGAAAGATTTTCCACTTAGAAGTTGTCCTCTATCACCACTACTATTCAGCATAATGCTTGAAGTTCTAGCCAATACAATCAGGCAAGTGAAGGAAATATAGGGCATCCAAATGGGTACAGAGGAGGTCAAACTCTTGCTATTTGCTGACAGTATGATCTTACGGAACACCAAAGATGCAATCACAAGACTCCTGGAACTGATCAAAAAATACAGCAATGTCTCAGGATATAAAACCGGTGTCCACAAATCAGTAGCCTTTGTATATATCAATAACAGCCAAGATGAGAAGATAATCAAGGACATGATTCCCTTCACAGTAGCTTCCAAGAAAATGAAATACCTAGGACTCTACCTAACAAAAGAGGTGAATGACCTCTAGAAAGAAAATCGTGAAACCCTAAGAAAAGAAATATCAGAAGATATGAACAAATGGAAGAACATATGCTCATGCCTGGGGAGAATAAACATTGCCAAAATGTCTGTATTACCCAAAGGAATCTACAGATTCATAGCAATACACATAAAATTACCATCATCATACTTTCAAGATTTGGAAAAAATAATTCTTTGTTTTGTATGGAACCAGAAGAAAACTGGTATAGCTAAGGCAACTCTTTTTTTTATTATTTTCTATTTTTACATATACATATGTTAATTAGGTTTCCACTTTTTGCCTTCACAGAATTTAAAAGGCTTAACATTTAATAACAATAACAATGTTTAAGATAAGGACTAGAAACAAAAACTGCGTAAAGAATGAATGAAGAGGCTCGGCGCCTGTGGCTCAATGGGCTAAGGCACCAGCCACGTACACCTGAGCTGGCGGGTTCAAATCCAGCCCGGGCCCACCAAACAACAATGACGGCTGCAACCAAAAAATGGCCGGG
>CAUYRH010155381.1:0-128513 GCA_963574655.1 Perodicticus potto | reverse complement strand
CGGGCAGAGCGCATGGAATACACCAGAAAACGCTTTCCTGTGTTTTGTTATGTACAAAATTAATGTACCAGCGTAAATATTAACTTGTAAAAATTAAAAAAAAAAAAAAAAAAAAAAAAAAAAAAAAAGAATTAAACTGATAATATCTATCAAGCTGATAAAAACTAATTTCAATAAAAATCAATCACATGTGAGTTTCTATTACTCAGCTACTGCAGTAAAGTGTTAAAAATTGCCAACCAAAAATGTAGTGATCCTTGGACTAAAGATCATAATACAATTTTATTTTCAAACAGAAGAGATGAATTGTACTTAGTTGACTATCTCCACTGTCTTTCTCCCAGATACCTACTGGCCAATTAGAGACCCTGGTGAGGCAGGGAAGGAATAGGATACTTCCTGAGACCTTAGGAATTGTTTGCCTGAGAGCAAAGTTAGGATAATCACAGTAAATCTTGATTATTTTTTCTCTCATGAGCATAAACATTGTACCAATTAATTTATAAAATCTAACCAAAAACACTGGGAAACAACCCCCTTCCCCGAAAGAATACACGCCTTTGTGTCCTCCAGTTCTGGCAGAGTGGTACTGTATGACTCAGCCTTTGTAAGAGAATGCACATTGATGAGAAACTACTCATTTGTATCATTCTGGTCAAATCTCTCAAAGACTGAAGTGCCAGTTGCTTTTGATGCCAGGCAAAGTATTATCATGTGTATACTGATCTGCCTTTGGGATTAGAACAGCAGTTCTCAACCTGGTTACGACCCCTTTGTAACAATGAAAATACATCGTGGCATTAGGAAGGTTTAGAACCACTGGATTAGAAATTCCAAGTTCTATGACCTCTGGTTAAAGGTGATTTTAAAGTCGCTATTAGAAAAAGAAAAAAAAAAAGTTGTTGCCTTGTATTTTTATTTGCTAAATCTGGATCCTCGCTTAGAATCCAAACCAATGAAAGGCAGAGAAGCAGAGTTCTCAGGGATTTCAGGAGAGTTAGAACTTCAGGACATCACGAGGGTAGGATCCTCATTTTAAATTAAAGAGAATGGAAAGTTAGGGAATATGGTAAATTAAATATGGACACAAATTAACACAGCTCATTCCATCAACTGATGGTGTCTATTTCCTCACCCCTGGAGCCTGAGAGGGCTCTACAATTTCTTTTAGCCAACAGAAGGCAAGTGGAGATGGTGCAGAACTTCCCAGACTAGCTCAGGACATCCGCCAGCTTCTATTTTCACCTCCAGGAACCCCAGCACCATAATGCTTGGGATAAAAGATCAGGTATAGAGAAAGGCTGGGGTTCCCTGGCCTTTGAGCTGAGAGTCTCAAACACATGAGAGCCCATCTTCCACACAGCCTTGTGGAAAAAGGAGCTGACTGCAGACTCCTAAGTGAGACCAAGAGAGACAGTGAATACAGAGAGGGGCCTAGAACTGGGTGCAGAGGGGAGAAGGCTGCTTCTTCAGGAAAGGAAAAGAGAGGGAGAGGTGTGCCTGGGTTGCTTTACCACTCAAATGGATAGCAGGTGTCTCCCCTAACTCCAGAGAGGGCAGATAGTATCGAATGGCTTAAGGTATGTGGGTAAACTTTCAGTCTCATTGAGTGAGGGGTAAACTAGAGTGAAAGAACTGGGAATGTTCAAAGACGGCAATAGGAACAGCACTTTAAACCCTAGTTGAAGTAAAATGTGCATTCATAACTAGTGTTCGTCTGAATCTTGTGCAGTCGGAATCCTGAGATATTTTGTTATTAAGGAAGGGAAAAATAACATAGATGCACAGTGGTTTATTCATTGTCCATGGTGCTAGACGTCATCGTGGGGAATAGAATACACCTATGGTGTGTGTGTGTGTAGGAGGCAAGCAAAAATTATGTTACCATTGCTTCCAAGTCTTGCCCAAAGAAGAAAGTTTTTCACTACAGTGGGTGGGAATAGTCAGGGGAGTAAGAACTGGAGGTGCAAGTCCCAGACTCAGCATCAAAATTACATTGCACTTACTTAGGTTCCCAGAGCAAACAGGCTTGGAATTATCCATCCCAGCCTATCGGGGGAAAGAAGTCATCTGATCACTACCATCCTGCTGTTGTGAGCTTTCCTTTTCCTAAAACATTCTTTTCACCATAATCTAGGCATCATTCAAGCAGGGTTCAAGCAAACTCTTCATAGTGAGAAGCTATTGCAGACAAAGCAAGGGCGGTTGATTGAGAGTCTAATACCAATGTGATTGAGAGTCTAATACCTATGTCATATGGTCCTTGTGAACATTAAGCATAGGATGTGTTCAGTATAAGCATTTGAAAAATAATATATTTTGATAAATGGTAGCAGGTCTTCTGTATGTGGCTTTCTTACAGGACTTAAAACATCTGCCTGTATCTGTTTTAAATTTATTTGTGCACATGATCATATTTTTTTCTTTAGCCCGCAATTGCTTGAAAACAGTGACTATATTTTATTTGTGCACAATATATGACAGTCTATAACCAGCAGTTCCTGTTAAACATTCCACAAATATTTGCTGAATGGGTGAATAAAGGAAGGGTGTAAGACATTTGATAAATTGTATAAAACGAGAAGCCAAAAATATATGAGTATTTGCTATTATACTCCCTATGTACAGCCTGAATTTGGGTGCAAAAGGCGTAGGCCCCACGCTCACTGTCAGGGCTCAAAGACAGTCTCCTGGAATCTCCGTGCACCCATGTCCAGCAGAGTTGGGCTCGCCCACTTCTTCTCACTTACAAACAGCCAAGCCAGGCAGATTTCCCCTGGGATTCCTGTTCTGTATTCCTAGAAACACTGTAAACATGAGACACTGAATGTGATTGTCCATGCTTGGTATTCATCCTGTGTTGATGCTTCTTAAAGGGCTTTTAAAGGATGATGCTACAACATCTAACGGCAAATTAGAAACCCGGTTAGGAAGCAGTCTGGGAGGTATGACCAGTGACCAGCCACACGGGACACATGGTACCAAGCATTTTCAAAAACAATAAAGGGTTGAACCACGAATGTGATTCCAATAGCAAAAGAAAAAAATATATAGGAGAAAGTAGAATGATGGAAAAAATTATACTCATTGATCCTCAGAATGATGAACTACAAATATAGATCAGATAGTTCATCTCGACCAGTTAATTTACCAAAAAAAACTTTCGCAAAAGAAAGTGCATTATACCAGGTTGCATTTGTTTTAGTCCTTTATTATTTAAATGAAATAGCCAAAAACATAGCCTACGAAGAGCTCACCATAAAAACCATCTCTATTTGTTGCTGAGTTGTGTGTGCACGCCTGTAATCACAGGTGGCTCCCATACGCAGGGGACTCAGCTGAAAGTTGGACGGTGTTTCTGCCACCCCGAAGACATCTTAGATGAAAGGCGACTTAGAAAATGGGATCTATCTCATGGATCAGTGACCCTTGGTAAGGTCATCGTGCTTACTCACCGTGGTCAAGGATATATTTCACAATCTCCCCATTGCCGGTTTTAGCTGCGTAGTGAAGGAGTGAACAGTGATCTGGTCCCTGAATTAGCAGACTGCCTCCATTTTTATAGCTTTCTATTAGCTGCAAGAGAGACATATGAAAATAAGCTCAGGCAGAATCCGGAACAAGGATAACAACTAACCGGCGATAAAATAAGAGTAATGTAGCGACCACAAATGTTTCCAACCTCAGAAGACACAGCGGAAAGGCAAAAAGAGATGAAGGGACATCCCTGGACCGTGTCATCGCTTAGAGATGGCCGGTGTCTCCTCTGACTCTGGAGAGGGCCTGTGGGTACTGAACAGCCTAAGGAAACTAAATCATGCTGAGTTACTTTTTCTTTTCTTTACTGAGCACAAGTCTCTGTCTCAAGGGACTGAGAGCTGGAGTTGAGAACAAAAGCTTCGCTGTCCTGGAGTGAGTGAAAGAATAATTATGACTATGAGCAGGAATAGCCTGGTGTCTGGTAGCTGGGACCTTTGCCCATGTCCTTTAATGCTTTCTTAGCCTCTAATGAACCTGACTCCCAGACACCCAGCTGCTTCTCCCTCTCCCGTGTGAGATCACTGCACACGGCGCCGCCCACATGCACACACATCTCTAGATCCTTCTCCACCCAGGTCTGCAGCCCGGCCTGCTAGCCTTCTGTTCATCCCCCGACACCTACCTAACCAGGCTAGAGAAGATCCCAAGAATGAGAACCGAGACGGTTCAAAGAATGAAGTAGTTTCTAGGTGAGAAAGGACTGGGAAAAACACAGAATTTTGCAGCCTGAGAATACGGTGGCTAAATGAGGACGTGAATTATTGTACATTATATAAAGTGCAAATGAGTCCCTCTTCTCCAAACTGTGGTATATCAGGACAAAAAGAGCCCCGTGAAGCATCAAAAGGTAGTTTTTAACTTCGGTATTCCGACAAATAATCAAATAACCCAGCAGGCAATAAGCAGAAAGACCACAATTTTATCTCAAGAAGTTAGAGGGCACACATTATACAAAATCAGACAGCTCATAAAATGAAAGAGCGGAAACTGAAAGCATGAATTACAGTGCTACATTCCACTATAGACTATAGTTAGAAATAATATATAGTTTCAAATAGGTGGACGGAGGAAATTAAATGTTCCCAACATTCCCAAGAAATGATAAATGCTTGAGATGATGAATATGCTAATGACCCTGACCTGATCACTAAAAGGACTGTATGTATTGAAACATCACCATGCTCCCCATAAACAGGGAGAATTATTATTTGTCAGTTAAAAAACAAAATTAAAAAGGAGAGTCAACTCAAAACTCATGCTTTCATTCAAACACATTCACGTGCCAGATGCCAAGGAGACAAAGGTGAGTAGAACTGAGTCCCTGGCCTCAAAGCCCTCCCAGTCCTTGGGGATGATGGATGTAGACTTAAAGGGTTACACAGAAAGGGAGAGAAGTGTCACCAGGTTCTCAGAAGGGCACTGGGGGAACGTAAAGCAGGGGATGGAAAAGGAGCCACCGAAGACCTCCCAGGATATAGATCAGGAGAAGTAGTGGAATGCACAAGACTTCACTCCTGAGGCAAGAAGCCAGGAAGAAGCAGCTAACAACTTGCACAAAGTCAAAGAGAATCCTGTCCTGGTCAATAGCTTTGCCTCTCAGTAATAATCCTGCTCCTTGTGGGCAGATCCACAGATACCGGCATATACTCAGTTGGACCGAATCAGCCTCAGTTGCCTCATCCTCCCTTGCTGGGCTGCTTTTAGATGCCATGAGCATTAAGTTACCCCAGGTATCCTGTCAGCCCACCTGTACAGGAGCTACTCCTGATAGCCTTCCCAGAGGGTGGGGGGCTCCTGGGGAGCTTCTCTTTTCTAGCCTCGCCTCCTCCAAACACACAGACACGTGCAGTGAGTTTAATATTTAATATATATGCTTTCTTCACAGAAGAAAGAAGTGAAAGAAGATGGAGAAGAGAAAGGGGGGCGGGAAAGTACTTGGGAAGGAAAAGAAAGAAAATAATACAAGAGAGCAAAGACTTAAGCCTCTACATTTCGTCGCTCAGTAAATAAGGTGTTATTAAGTCATTTCTTACTCATTTAGGAAATGATAATAACAGAGACTCTAATGAGTTAGTAATTCTAATAATCTTTTTGTATGTATCCCCCCAAAAAGGTGTGATAATATGCCCAGGGATCTGGGAAATAGTTGCCTAAACTGAAAGCATATAGAAAATAAAATGAGATGGTTTCAAATGGGAATCCTTTACAAAATTTTCTGGCTTAGAAGCTCTCCAAGGACAGGGATCAGTCTCAATCATGTCTGCATTTCCCATAGGACCTAACATAAGAGCTTGCAGGGAGTACAGAATGGATGGTATTGGTTTAAGCCACTGGTGGGAAATGGCACTGAACTCTCTGGTGTACTTAGAGAGCACTTCCCTTTGCTGGGTAAGAACTCCTGGCGACCCTGCAATCTGCACAGTGACACAGCTACTATTTCCAGAATTATGTGTATACAAGTGACAGTTAATCAAAATGTTTGCAACCTTCTCACCGTTTGTTTTCTTCTAGCAACCTGTTATATAAAAATATAATACAAGTGCTCCTTAGTTTATCCAACAAATGAGCTTCAAAAGGGAGGGGGATGATGTTACTTCTCAGCTGTCTTTTAAAGATTTTGGCACCTGACTCCATGAGCGAAGGGGAGGTGGAGTGCGGCCCCTAAGTAGCCACCATTGTTACAGGGCAGATCAATGCCAGTGGGGGTCCTGCAGGGATGTCTGGAATATGGAACTAAATACGGTTTTAGATGCTCATAGATTATGTTTCCTTAATAACAAATATTTGTATTTCTACCACATTTACCTGTTTAAAAAAACCAGATTAACACTATAATAGTATGAATAAACTAGCTAACATTTTAGAGCCCCTTCTACGTAATAGGAACAGTCTCAATAGCTTCACATGTATCCTTATATTCACTTTTAATAAAAAAACCAAAGACAGAGGTAATATGATTGTCCTGCCTGACAAATGAAGAAACTGAGGCACAGAGAATATTAAATAATTGCACAAAATCAGACATAGAGTGAACGGCAGAGTCAAGATCTGAGTTCAGGCAATCTGACCTCAGAATGTACTTTCACTCTTGAGGTGGTGGTGACCAGGTGACCACTTCCTTATGAATGAAATTCACCAGGAAATATTAGTACGAATTAAAGTGTTCAAAGTAGATGAGACAGAGGAATTACTTTTGATTAACTGTGCTCCTCCAAGTATTCAATTATAACAATGGAATGTGTAAGCTCTAAAAAAATGCATTCTTGGAAGTTGCTATCCAGGTAATTTTAACAGATGCAATCACTTTAATGCTGTCTGAAAAATCTACAAAGAAATCTTTAAATTCTTCAACTGTTGGCTTTTAGAGAGCAGGAACTCGGGGTCCTAGGGGCATGCAATCCATTTTAACTAATATAGGCAAATACCATGATTCTCTTGTACACGCCCTTTGTTGTTTTAAATGCAGAGCTGCTGTGAAGACTTCCCTCTCCTGTGATCGGTTCTCAAAAGAGCTTCCTTCCTCTTCTACTCTGCCAGTGCAGGTGGGGGTGGGCAATCCATGATATACGGGAACATGAGAATTCGGCGAGAGAATGCTGCTGATACAATGGTCTTAAAGAATCACCCAAGTTTTGGTAGAAGGATATCTTACCTTCATTAGATCCCCAGCTATTACTGCCTGCAAAATTGCTGTGAAAGACAAAAGAGAGATGTCCCATTAGTAGAAGACCCCTCTCATTAAAATGTTATAAAAGGTCGGATCCATATTTTGGAGAACTAATCTACATTGGGGGGAGAAAAGCTTGGTCAAGAAGACTAAGGCCCCCTTCCCAGCCCTTCCCTGCCCAGGTGCCCTTCCCATCCATCTTTCTAGAGCCTGTGTGTCCCCCAACCGCCCTGGCACAACAAAAATAACGTGAAATTTGACGTCACACAGATTTGTTTCAAATCTTAGCTCTGACATTTAAAAGCTGTGGGACACTAGGTCAATCATTTAACTCCTCTGAACCTCAGTTTCCACATTTGTCAAAGAGCACATTTAAACCTTGTAGGAGGGTTAAAAGGAGCCATGAAGTCCTCTGAATGTTACTGACCCAGCCACTGATGTAGAGGGGGTGCCTAATCACAATGACACCTGCTTTCTTCTTTCTAGTTCCTTCCTTTCTAGTTCACTTTCCTGGGGTTTAAAAATCACCAGTATTTTTGTTTGTGTGTTCCTTAATGATAAACATTTACCCGCTGCACAAATATTAAGAGGACTAGAGATAGCAAAGAGCAAAAAAATCTATTTGTAATTATATTCCAGGTAACATAATCTTGTGTTTGGTGTCTAATTCATTGGAGACTCTTATGGAAAGAAAGCTAAAGAAAACAAATAAATTAATATATAGCATTAGGGGAAAAAATAAAAGTGTCTAATGGTTCATGGATGCCATGGGGGTTGTGGAGCAATGAGAAAATATGACTGATAAAGGGCAATTAGAATACAGGGGTGGCCAGTGGCAATCACGGATCCTAAAGGCAACTATTGTCATCAAGTTTGAAATAGTCCTTTCAGAAAAATACCTTGGTTTTGAAGCTACTAAAAAATGGATTATTTTAAGGCTTTAAAGTCACAAGGTTTTAGAAGAAAAATAATTTAAATGTATTTTGCAAAGTGACATTTTATTCTTATTTGAATAGTCTTTCATAGAGAGCGAGACGGAAGTGCAATATTGTGCATCAAAGTCCCTGGAGGTCGCTGAGCAAAACCCTCAAAGCTTTTATGTTGAGCATTTACGATGAGCCATAAGCAGGTTCGATTCTCTCGGGGACCCGGGCTGAGTGCCTTTGTTTTGACCAAAGCAAGAAGCCGTGCAAATGTACAGAACGGAGGAGGGCTACTCAGGCTTGGGAGGAAGAAGGGGGCAGGACTGAAGAATGCAGAAAAACAGAGAAGAGGAAAGAGAGAGGGGAAAGTGGCAAGCTGCTAGTGACACACTCCCTCCATCCCCTGTGCGTCCTAGCACCATGCTTTGCACATCCTCAGCCACAGCAATTAGCTGCTGAACCGCCTGAGAAGATAGCAAAGGCACAAAAAGTGAGAAAGGGAGACAGATGAAAATAACAGGGAATTATTAAACGGTGTGTGTCAGAAGAACCTACTAGAACATGCTGGCTCACATGAGGTTTGCAGTGAGAGTCAGAGTGATGTGACTCTCTGGGGCACAGAGCCACAGAGGTCAGTGAGCACCGTAACTCCTGCCCCATGTCCGGACCCAGCCTCTGTCCAGTGCCTTGGTGAGCTCACCGAGCAAACAGCTCTGCTGGGCCCACGAGGCTTATAGACAGGGAATCCCGGGGTCGGTGTACCGTGTCAAACAGCCTGTGGACGGAAGTCTCATTCTAAACTCTGCAGTTGACTGGAAACTTACATTTAGAAAGTTACTCAATCTTTCTGGACAAATTATTTCATTTTCAAGTGAAGTTAACACCTACACTACTTACCTCTTTGTAGTGAGGATAAAATCTTAAAAGCACTTTTTTAGATATGTTTTACAAACAGAAGTCATTTTCAATATTTTTGCGACTGTACATAAGTATGTGAAGAAGACTTGTGGACATTTCACGATCCTACCCATAAGGGTAAAACATCTCTGGGAAGATGTACCCATCAGATGACAGCATGGATAAAGGAACCGACGGGATGAAACTTATTCCCAAGACATGAATCAGACAGAGGGAGGGAAACAAGAGGCTAAAGAAAGTACAGCTGGGCCTCCCTGTCCTCGGGTTCTGCATACACAGATTCAACCAAACTCAGATGGAAAATTTATGGTGGAAAAAAACACCAATAAAGATAATAATATGACATTAAAATAATATAAATAAAAAGTAAGACAGTATAGCAACTATTTACATAGGATTGGCATTGTATTTAAGTATTATAAATAGTCTGAACATGATTTAAAACATGTGGGGGTCATAAGTGTACACCACTTTATACTATGCACTTTACTGTCCTTGGGTTTTGGTGTCTGCAGGGGGTCCTGGAAACAATTCTAGGGGATACGGAGGGACAATTGCATTGGCAGTCCTGGGTCTGGGAGAATCAGGTTAGATTCTATGCTATAACATGTTTTCTTGTCTGAAGCAGATTACCCATAATTATTAAAAAGAAATAAGGTTGGGGAAATTGCACGAGGGAAAAGTTAATAAAAGCTTTGTAGTTCACACAGAAGTTCAAAACAGCAGCACAGCCTGTGTTTTCAAAATGACAGTGAAACATTTCTCAGCATTTAAAAGTTAGAAAAAAGAAGGAGAGGGGAAAAAAAAAAGATTGAGGGGAACAGGAAGGGAGAGAGTGAGAAACAGAGAAAGGAAAACGAAGAGACAGAAAAGTGAATTGATTAATTAAAGCGCTTACATAATAAAATCTGGTATGAATAAGCAATAAATTAAGATGATGCAAGAATTCTTGAAGACAGAGTCTGTTTAAGGACCACTAAATAAATCATAAATACAGGAGAGGCTGGTTTAAAACCTACTGGCTAGGTATGGAGTTCAAAGAGGGCTTCTTAAAACAGGTAAAGTTTAAGCCTCTATAATAAGCAGAATTAATTAATAAAGAAGGTTCAGGAAATCTGTGCAAGATGAAGGTAGGTAATGAACAAAGGCATGGGAATTAAGTCACAGTGTCTGGGAACCTTCAAAGAGCTCTGTCACACCTGGAGTGGAGATTAGTCTCAGGTAATGTGCTGTGGGGTTCCACAGGGACCACTCCAGTGACTACGTCTTATGCTGTGATAAGGCACTTGAATTTTATCCTGATGGTGATGAGAAGCTGTTGAAGAGCTATAAGTAAATCAAGGGAGCTTATAAATGTTCTCAAGCACACCAGTGTGATTATGCGCTCCCCTTCTGGAAACAGAGTTACGTCCTGTTCCTTGCTTGTTTTCTCCAAATAGCCAAAATTAAGCCTCTTTCAACTCCTACCTCATGTCACTCACAAGCATTGTAATTTATGTTCGCTGCTTTCCAACAGTCTCCCAGTTTGAAGTCCCCACGAATAGGTATGGGATCAGAGAACAGAATCGTAACCACAAATGATTTCCCATTGTACTGGATATGGAGAACATGAATATTTATTTTCAAGTCAAGCATTCCACCCAAGGGTAGCTATTATGCAAACATTATTAGGAACAAGGCTCACTTCTCTCTCCTGATTAATGTCCTTCCCTATGAGCACTGTTGTTTAAGCTTTCTTCTGCATAAAGAGAGCCTGAATCCATTAGCATTCAACTCCAGATAATATCCTTCAGAAAGATCAAGCTTAAAAACAAATAATGAGTTGTTACGATTGCAATATCACATTTCATCGTTTCTTAGCTCTCTGCTTGCCTTCTTGCCTTTCCCCAAACTCCATCATGCCAAAGAAACAATGCTCCCAAATTCAAAGGAGAAAGGGCAAGCAAATTCTTAATGGGACATAAAGGTTACTGAGCAGATGGATAATTTAAGTTTCCAGGAAAATTAAATCACAGAAACTTAGGTAGTAAGACAAGAATGTAAAGAGATAGACAACTGAGAAATTTATCATTTTTAGAGGTTAGAAGTTGAGTCATTAGTCTACAAAACACAGCTTATTTTCCTTCAGCATTATGTTTTCAAATGATTTGCTGTCACATACACATCCCACGATAGAGATCTGGGACTGAGAAGCCAGGACTGCCAGGAGGGAACTGCTGTTTCCCTTCTCACAGCCTTTCCTTCCTCCAGCTGGGATCCTGCGAGTCTAGATCCCATGGCGCAGACATCCACGTATGGAAGGAAAAGACAGTTTCTGTCACAGGGAATCAGGAAAGGGAGAAGACGGCTTCTACGAGCTGAAGTTTGTATCTCTCCAAACTTCATCGTGCAACTTAATCTCCATTGTGCTAGGATTAAGAGGTGGAGTCTTTTGGAAATTGATGATGGGGAGACCTCATAAAAGGGACTAATTCCTTTATAAAGGAGCCTTTAGCAAGACACCTGGCCTTTCTGTCTCTTCCTCCATGTGAGAGCACAGAATCTGAACTCTTTTTTGCTTTTTCACTGTGAGAGGATGCAGCAAGAAGGTGCCATCTTGGAATCAAAAAGCAGTTGCCTACTGGACACCAAATTTGCTGGCAACTTGATCTTGGACTCCCCAGCCTCCAGAACCATGAGATATACATTTCTATTATTTATGCATGATCAAGTCTAAGGCATTTTGTTACAGCAGCAGGAACTCCCCCCCAGGCTCTCACCAAACCAAGCCCTGTAGCAAGTACATAAAGCAAACTTGATGAAGCTTAACTTTTACTCTCATGAAGCTTACATTTTGTTCTTATAGTTTGGAGCTTACATTTTGCAAGAATTCCAAAACAGGATCTGGCTTAAAAATTAGGAAGAGATATATTTGTAATGGAGTCTAGACTCAGACCTCCCAGGTTTAAATCAAGTGAGTTCCAGTAACTAGCTATGACTTTGGGTCAGGTAGTTTATCTAGCAACAGTTTTCTCTATTAGAAAAAGTGAAGATTGAAAACAGTTCTTCTGAGTTTCTGCCTTGTAAATAGGTTCAAGGTGCAGAGGACCTGATTGTGGCCATCTGTGTAAAACACCAGTATTGAAAAGTCCAGGGAAAGAACCATTTTAGACAAAGGTAGAATTTGGCATATGACTATTTCAAAGGTAGTTTAAGGTTGTGATTCTTGCTTTGCAGATGTAAATATTTAGGACTAAAAATGCATTCAGAATTTAATAAAGTCACATGCATGTCTGTAATACTCAATATATCAACTGAAATAACTACATTATTATATTTAAAATGAAATCACAACTCTGAGCAATCATGTATTTTTAAAAGTTAAATCTTTCATATTCAGTTATTTTCCAGCTTTTATAATAATATTCTATTTCCACAATCATTAATAATTAAAAATAAAAGTAAAAAATTTGAAAAGTAATATTCTATTACCAAATTGTTTGTTACCTACTCATGCTAATAGTCACCTAATTCATGTAAACATTAGAGAAGGAAAGAATTAAAAAGTAAAAACAAAAACTGCTAAATGGAGAATGGCTAGTGTAGACCTAGGGGAAAAATCAATTGGTTCACTATAAACACATCTGGCATTGCCAAGTTCTGCCCACGTTTTACTCCTAAATATTTTCATGGGTTAAGCATGAATAGCAACTTTAAACCCTCACTTCAGTTGTATTCTGCCTTCGAGAGCATATTGGGCTTAGTCTAGCCACTCCATAGATGAGAAAACTGGGGTTTGAAAGCTAGACTGCCCATTGCTCACCCCAGCAGCCAGCGATCCAGTGGAGAGACAGAGGACTCCTGTTTAATTAACTTACCACCCCCTTGCCACTGTCGCACACAGTTTCTCCAATTTCTCCTTCATTGAACTTGGAGCAAGTTGGCCAGAACTTGCCTCCCTCTAAAAGTTTCATGAATACATGACACGTAAAATGAACTAAATATATGGTTTTAAACTCCAAAACCCCAACTCCTTTTGTGCCAAGGAAGACATAGAATATTGAGCAAACCCATGGCCAATGTTACTCTGACGGTTCTTGAATCTTCAGTCTTTCCCTTTATTCAAAGTTCCTTCCCGCATGGCCAACCAGATAGCATGTACCCTCAGCTGACCAAGAGTTCCCTTCTCTGAGATCCATGTTTCTGTGCAGCTTTTCCTGTATTTACCTTATCAGAAACATTCTGTCCAATTTCTACTCGGTGAGCCGCCAGCCACAGTACATGAGCAACCAACTGTGAAAGCTTAGCTCACAAAAATGGAATTGAGTCTCACCACCAAAAACGGCAGAGGTAATCTGACACGGATGTAATGGTATGAATAACCACTGTGCATAAGGCATGGGTAGGAGGCAGCTCAGGAAAATAGCTGTAATTAATATTATTCGATATATCCATGGTGAAACCAGTTGAAGATGAAGTGAGAAAAAGGAGAAATTAGATATTGCTAAGGACCTCTGCATTTTAAGCTAGGTCTAGGGGAGTTTTTGGGCATCAGAAACAAGATATGTGACAAGTTATTTGTTACAATACAAACTAAAATATTGAGATTCTTTAAAGTATTCGAACAGATTCAAGATCATTTTCATAATGACATGCAAATTTGCCTTAAAATTCTCCATTATTACAGAACCATTCCAAAGCATGGTTTAAAGCACAATTACTTATTTTTCTAAAAAAAAATAAAAATAAAAAAGCGTGCATTTTGGTGAGGATTTTGCAGAGATAGTTTGTCTGCGCTAGACTTGGCATCAGGAGGGACTGCTCCCCTGAGAACTCCCAGGTCGACCTTGCACATGATCATACACATTGCTGGCGACTGGGCGCTGCCTTCAGCTGTGAGTCCTGGTTCCTCTGCTGTGGACCTCCCATGGGCTGGTCGGGCTTCCTCATCAAAGGGTGGCTGGGTTCTAAAAGCAACCACCCCAAGACAGCCCAGTGGAGGTCACTGGCCTGGCCGTGGAAATCATAAAGTATCATTTCTGCTGAAGTCCTACATTTTCCTATATTGAAGAAGTGGGACACAGACTTTACATCCCCACAGCACAGGGGAAAGAGTATCAAAGTTACACTGCAGGATGAGACTGTAGGATGGAGATAAAACCGCAACTATTAGAAAGCTCAAACTGTCACATCATACACTTGCACTGTGAGCTACTTCGAGGGGGAGGGTCGGTGCTGACTTCACCAGTTAGTGTTGGGAAATGACCATGACCGACAGCATTTGTTGCCTACATCACTTACGGGAACATATTATGCACACAGTGTCATTTGCTTTGGGTCATGGGTATGTTGGCAGAAAAACAAAAAAGGCTGAGAACCTTTTTTATCTGAAGGAACAGCCTTTTGGAGCAGCGAAAAGACTGGTGAAGAAGAAGCAGACACGCAGTGCTTGAGAGACTAAATTAGAAACTCTCCCGAAGATGAGTTCTGCCCCTAATCTCTCCTGAAAAGTCAGATGTGAGGGAACAGACTCCCCAGATCCTTTCCTCTTTTTCCTCCTGCAGCCAAGCTCACTGAAGCCTAGACCTCCCCTTACATCCTGCCTGCCTGCTTTTCCTCCATGGCTGACATTTGGGATGGAGGGGACAGAGCATACATCTCACAGGGCTCACCATCCCAGCACCTCTGCGATTAATCCATCAGTGACATCAACATGCCCTTAAATACCACAGGTCTTACCTCCAAACACTGCCTGTGCCAAGTCCATCTTCGCGTGTGTAACCATAGATGGAAGACAGAGATGGGTTTTGTTTCCCTCTAATGACAGAGCTAATCCCCAAATTCAATTAATTCCTGCTAATTAAATGCATGAATATACACAGGTTCTTTCCATCTGCTGAGTGATCCCTTTGAAGCTCCTTCAGCATGGAAGAGGTTTTCTGTTTGGAGAAAAAACAAACAGCCCCCATCTAGTGTTCCCTCCTGGCAGAAAACCTCTACCCTGCTGCCAGAGGACCAGGACATGCTCCCTTCCACAGCGGCCGGTTCCACTTCTTTGATTCACCACTGGAATTGGCTATACACAGTGCAGGGACCAGATGTCTCTCCAGAGCACCCCATTTGTTTCTCGGTTGCAAAATTGTTTGTTGTTCCACATGTCTAAGTTGCATCTCTGCAACTAAGCCATAAACATGGGGATAATGTTTTTAAATATTTTTTGTTTGTTTTGCCCAAACCACATCTTTAATTAAAAATGATTTAGTACAGGAAATACATAAAGTTCTTGATGAATACTTGGTTGATCCTTATAGCCTTATGGTGCTTTAGCTGGGCTATCATTTCAAAATACTTTGAACTTTGGATTAAGGAAGATGTTTTAGCAAATGAGAAAAAGCCCACTTTTCTCACCCCTGCGATTTCTCACACTCAATTTTGGTGCTGCAAGTATCTCTAAGATTTTGGAGATGCCAGTATCATTTACGAATTGCAACAAAACACCATTTGGGGTTAAATCAGAGCCCTGTATTCAGGGATGATGCATGTTATCCAAGTCTTAGTTAAAGTAAACTTCATGGGTTAATTAAACTGCTTGGAGGACGGGGTTAGCAAAAACAAGGTCATAGGTTAAGGGGCCAAAAAAGTTCACACTCTTCCACAGTCATAGGCTATTACTTCCAGCCAACTGTGAAACATACAGACCAAAGGCCACAGTGGGACCAGCAGAAGTTTTTGGAAATGTTTTCTTGCCAGTGTGTACAACTCAATATTTTTTCTAGTGATAAATCAATATCATCATCTATACATGTAATGAATCAACTTATTTTATCTAGTACCACCATCTGAAATTACATAAACTATTCCTTTAAAACCAGAAAAATAAAAATTCTAGGTATTACAAAATCCTATTACCTATTTTTGTTCCTTAAATATCAACCTTGCACAAACAGGGAGGTTATTTTTCATAATTGCAAAGGGTTTAAATCTGATTATACCTTCCTAAATTCATGAACCCAAAATAATCACAGCACACAATAATGCTCTTTCCACTTCTCAACATTTGACTAAAGTAATACATATCAGGATGCTTAGGATGTTGCAAACTGATTTAGCCGAGTAAGAGAGTAAAAGAAGGAATTCTAGTATTCTCTGAAGGTTCTTTCTCCCTAGCCTGTTGAGAGAATTTAATTTAGATTGACTACCTTTGTTTATTTTTGCCTTCCTGGCATTTCAATGATAAAGTTACACTCCTGAGAAGGGTAAGAGAGTGGAATACTAATAAATGAGAAGGAAGTGCAAGAAGAAGGGGCCTGCTGGTGACCTGAGCTCCGATGACTCTCCCAGAGAAGCTTGAAGATCGCATCAGGGCTCGGGCTCGGCCCCTTCCCTTAGCACCAGGCTGGCGTTCTTCCACTGACTGGTCTCCTTGAATGCACTGCTTATATTTTAGCAGTGTCCTTCAGGACACTTGAGAGGAACTTGGGTTGAAAAAGGGTGCTCATATTTCACTCGGTGATAGCTGTAAGCAGGTCTGCTGTGGCCTGAGAGTGATGGATGGTTTTTGGGTTTAACCAAACATCAAGACTGCATGGAAATGGTGCCTGCGGCTAGGAGCCAGGTACGGATGAACACGTCCCACAGCTCAAAGAGAAAAGAGGCTTGTGGGTCATTTGGCCATCAAGGTGCACATTAAGTTCTTTATCACTGCCCTGCAGCCAGCTGATCTCTGTACTTAATGGAAAAGAAGAATAGAGTTGGCCCATGCACCCCACAAAAATAAAGCCAGAGAGGAGTGAATATAGAAGTTCATGTTTGGGGACGTATGCCAGCAACATGCGCATATAGCAAAAGTGTATACTTTTTTTAAAAAGATATAATTTCTAGAACCTACCCTCAGTAGTGTAAAGATAGATAATTGATATTTGTACCTCAGTTATAATAAAATGCTAATTTTGAATCTTCTCCATCTAAGCATATGACTGGCGTTAAAAGAAAGAATAGAAACATTAAACATTTTATTTCAAAAAAGTGAAAAATAAGTCTTAACTTTCCCTACAACATCACTCTACGTTGATTAAGCACCATCATCGAGGAAGAGTTACCATGTAGACGGTTGGTTCTGAAGACGTGCTCAAGATGGAGCACAGTAAATAGAAAGGTTTCCAAGCACCAGGAGGTCTTCAGTGATATTTATCAAACAGCAGATTTTACTGTCTGGAAATAAAATAAAGAGTAAACTTTCATTCTTCACCTTCACAGGAATTCATATGTTCTTATGAAGGGAAAGAGCATCTAGAAAATTAACACATGGAAACTTGTACAACTAAACTTAGCCCCCGACTGCTGAAGAAATAGAAAAGAGATGTAGAAAACCGTTTCCTAAGGAAGGTACAAGAAAGTGTCCCAAATGTGAAGATGTGGATTGGCAGAAAAGATGGAAGGAAGGTTTTCTGTGGAGGGGAGCAGGAAGTCTGCAGACACAGGGCAAAAAGGGACAAGCAGGTTCCCTTGACAGTGGGGATGTCTGAAATGGGGGTGAAGAGAAATGACTCAAGAACGGAGGAAAGGGATGTTAAGCCAACCCCCTCCAGGACTCAGAGAGGACGGTGAGGCTAAAGACATTTCCCCCAAGCCCCATATCCATGATGTCACTGAAAATCATTCAGAGACTTTATTTTTAAAATATACCTTTGGGAAAAAAAAAAAATCTTTGACCAGAATGACGACTCTATTCCTCAAAGGTACATAGGAATTTAAATATATAGCAAATGATTGCTGGAAAATCAGATGTCTGAAGAAGGAGGGCTTTGGGTGGCCATGCTTCCTGCAGGTTGCTCAAGGAAGACAGGACACTGGAGAGGCTCAGAGAAGGGAAGCTGACAGTTACAGACATGCAAATGTTCAAATGACTTTGTTGCAGTCTTGTAAAATGCCACTGTAATTTGTTTTCAGTGTCGGAAATAATTGCCCTCACTTGCTAGGGTGACAGAGGAGATGGGAATGTTACCAGATGGGGGCAAATTGAGTGGATTCTGGAGGGTCACAAATTCTGGTTTCAGTAAACTATGAGGTTTTGCTTTGTCAGGCAAAAAGCTGGAAGCTGCAGTAGTTGGATAGTAACATATTTGTTACCTTGTTAGGAAAGCAACCAGTGTAGAATCCGCAACACTTATACACTTGCGAAGTGGATTTTATGTTTATTGGCAAAATGGTCTGTGGCAGGGTGTGATAGCATCCCTCGCTGTCATCACAAATAGATAGGCACTCCTATGCAGAAATCCTTACATGTGCTCCTTAAAGAGCAGGTCGTAGGTATCCCCAAAACAGTTCCCCAGAAAACAGAGTGGCATTTTGGGGTTTTCCACATGTGCTGCATTGCTTGGTGTTCTTTCCTGAGAAACATCTGGTTGTCCAGAGCAGAAGAGGCCTTATAGGGCAGCCAGTTCACTTGCTCCATGGAGAACCCAAGGCTTAGAGCAAGTGATGGGCCTAAAAGAACCCACCCAGAGAAGAGCAGAGGCAGGGCAGGCGCCGGATTCTGCCTGCTGACTCCAGATCATGGCTTTTGCCATTGCCAAGTCTGTCATCCACGCTTGAGTGACAGTTGCTCAGAATGATACACATTGTATCTCCGCCCATTGAGCCGTAACCTGAAGGAAATGTCTAGTTCCAGAAAACCTAGAAAACAATAGGCTTTATCCATGTGAAAAGCCCATGTAAACGAGACATACAAGAACTATTTATTGGAAAACATTCCCGTTTTGGCCATTTGACATCTTGCTCTCTCTTGCACTTTTCCTCTCCCGTCTCTCCCTTTCTTTTGTTGATATTTGCAAGCAAACTGTGTGCTAGGCACAGAGCTGGATGCTTTGCCTACATTATCTCATCTAATCCCCACAATAAGACCTCTAGATTGGTATTATTATTATTATCATCCCCATTTTCAGAGGATGAGGAAATTGAGGCTCAGAAGTTTGTTCAAGACCACGCAGCTCATATGGAAAGAAGCCACCATGAGAAAGACTTAACTAGACAGCCCATCTCTCTAGGGCCTTCCCCTGCCTGCCTCGTCTGGCTGTGTCCCTGTGGGTTAGGAGGTGAGTCCACCAGGTCCTCCCTTCCCAATATTTCCCAGGCCAGCCTGGATGGGTGCACTTTTCATGGGCTCTATCTACCATACTTTTCTGGCTCAGTTAAGAGAAGGTACAGAACATCACATTGCCCCGGTGCGGAAAGGCAAGGCCAAGTCATGAACTGCTTGTAAGTATTAGGTGAAGATATCCTGGCTGGGAAAAACACATTACACAAAATGAACCCAGAAAATGAGGATCAGCATAGCAAGGATGGCAACATGAGGAAACAGTTAGCTGATCATTATTTTATATAGGACTGGACTGACAAATATTTTCACAGCTCTGTCAGGGACAACCCAGGTCTAAGGAGCTGTACCAGATAGCCCGAACAAACAGACACAAAAACAGAAACCCTGTTCCCGAAGTACCAAAACACGTAGGTTGAAGTAACACACCGAGGACCGACCTTCTGAGAACCAACCAGAAAAGTGACAATGCACCTTGATATCTTGCAAGTGATTCTCTTGATAAGACAGATGTGTAGAGTAAGACCATAACTAAAGGGAAACAGTCTCCAGCCAGGTCTTCACAAGAGGAAGCCACCAAAATAAAATAATAATAATAATAATAATAATAAGCTTTAGATGGAACACACTGGAGGAAAAAGTTTTGACTGGCCATTAGCCTTTCTAGTCAAGTAGAAGACAATCAGAGGACAGTTACCTTTGTGTGAAGGTTACATTACGATCACCATCAGGGTATCAACCTAGCTTCTTGGTTACAGTGGGTGTTGATACAAGCCAGTTCATATAATTTCATATAGTATGAATCCTAAGTGTAGTGAACTTTCAAAAGTAAGCACAATTCAATCCTTTATTTCTGCTGGGATAGAATATTACACCGAGACCAAGAGTCAGGAATTTCTCATTTCCTTTTTAAACGCCATCTTGATTTATCCATGGAAATGAGCTCTGTAAAGTTTTGTTTTTGTCCAGACACATCACCTTGTTTCATGACCTCTTCTTACCCGACCACATAAAAGAAGGAAACGTTCAGAGCAGTTAGCTCTTCTCCATTCCTAACTTTCTCCTTTTTTCTGTTGCTTTCTTATTTGGCAATATTTTAAGAACTTTAATTTACATATTCTATAATCCCCAAGGCAATACGGTGGGTAAAACTTAGTTAAGAGCATTCCCTCATATAACCCCTACGTATAACCGGACTTTGAAAGATAATTAAATAATTATGGCCCAATCATTCCAATAAAACCAAACGAATAAAAAGAATTGTAAGGTACAACCAATAGCGAGATTTAGCAAAGAGGAATGAGACAGAATGGTAGGGGTAGGACATATATAAAGCAATCTAGCAAGATTTTGGAAAACTCAGGGGTTTTGGTTTTGGTTTTGCTGTTTTCTTGTTTTGTTTCTTAATCATCAGCAGATTATCTGTTTTCCTAGGATTTGTGAAAGAAGACTAACCCACAAAAAATGTGCTGTCACTTTTATGCCTTTCCTTTCAAAGCACACAGTGTTTTGGGAGCACCCGGTGAGACCACTGTAAAAAGGCCGTCTTTTCTGTACATTGGTAAATGAATCTCTTTGGAAAAAGACCAGGACTGACCTATCTCCTACAGTAGGGAACAGTATTAATGAGGCTGCAGCAGGATTCAAAGATGTGTAGTGAAAGTTTCTGGGTGCCAACACCACATACTGCAGCAAATTTAATAGTAAGTCTTGTATAGAGAGAATCATTTCTGTGCCAGGGCACAGCATAGAATAGGGAAAGGTCTTTATTCATTGAGTTTATATTCAAATAAGAAGGGCAACACTACTTGTGAGAAAAAAAGAATTGAATACACCAAAAAAAAAAAAAAAAAAAGTAAGTGAATAAGGAAGGAGAAATCACGGGCATTTGAGTTGTCAGGAAAATTCATCACTGTTTGTCCTTAGAATCTATGGAGGAGGTTCCAGGACACGGAATTAATGAGCGCTGAGGAGGGACCTGGATGAAGGACGATGAGGTGGTCTGCCAGGGGGACAGGAGGAGCAATGGAAGCTGCATGGCTGGGGGGTGTAAGTGGGTCTGGAGAGCGGCCTGCAAGGGGAGGGGTAGAAATAATTCACAAAGCCACGTGAGCTAAACCAGGATGAGGAAAATCCTTAAAAATGAGTGCTAAAAAGTTTGAAGCTCATCAGAAACCCAACGGGGGATACTATAGTAAGAGACTGGACTGAGGGGATAGAAATCATCGCAATTGAAGCCCTGCAGCTGTTTCCATCTGTATCCTCATACAAGTTTGCTCATAACATTTTACTAAGAAAGAGCTTTAGAAAATGGAAAAACTTATAACTTTCTTAATCCGTTTTACTCTGGTCATAATAATTGGCTTCCTACTTATGGTATTTTCTTAAAGGGATAGCCACCTTTCTATAGTTCTATCTTTTTTAAAAAATGAGTACTATTAACAGGAAATTAGATCCATGTTTCCTTGACTTTGAAGTATGGGGTGACATGATGGGGAATCAAGAATATATCTTTGTATTATTCTTCTGTGTGAAGAAGTATCTAAGGCTGCAGTGGGATTCTTCTTCTTCTGTGTCTACTCACTCATACATAATATGAAAAAGTCCTCATCTGTAAAGATCAATTCCTACCCAATACAAAGTCACACGATTACAAGGTCTCCCTTCAACAAATAGAATAATGATTTCCTATTACATGAGCTCAAATTTCAGCAATGCTATTTAGAGACACTACAGAGAATTGATTAGGAAAAGGATCTGGATCCAGATGACATAAATTGTCATTCTAGTTCTAACTCTTACTAACTATGCTTGTGGCCTTCAACAAGTTACTTAACAGGTTTGTGTCTTAGTTTGCTCATCTGTAAAATAGGAATAATAGTGGTACATGTAAGATATTTGAGAAATAGATGAGTGAAGTATTGTACAAAGTCTTTCATGTTTTACAAAAAGAGGAAACCCTTCCCGATTCAGTGTATGAAGCTAGAAATACTGTACATGCACCATACAACAAAAAGGAAAGTCAAAGGCTGGTCACATCATGAACTTGTGACATCTAAATGAAGTCTTAGAAAACCAAATCTGGTAATGGATAAAGGAGAATACACATAACACAATAATCAATTTGAGTTCATCTCATGAACTCATGGTTTCTATTAAAAAGTCCATTAATAAAATGGAAAACATTAACAGACCAGGAAAAAACACATTATCACTCAAAAGGTGAAGGAAAAGGTATTCAAATTAAAATGAAGGAAAAGATCCTTAAAAAGAATATCTGTAAGTCCCACCACCTAGCAGTAAACTCCCCACTTAATGGTGAGTTGTGGCATGCACATTGGGAGTAGGAACAGGTAAATGATGACACCCTCTCAACTTCTCTACTGCAATGAAGGTTCGAACCAATGCAGCAATAACCATAGAGGCCAAGTGTGGTGGCTCACTCCTGTGATCCTAGCACTCTGGGAGGCCAAGGCAGGTGGATTGCCTGAGCTCACAGATTTGAGACCAGCCTTAGCCAGAGTGAGACCTCATCTCCAAAAAAATAGCCCGGGTATTGTGGTGTGTGCCTGTAGTCCCAGCTACTTGGGAGGCTAAGGGAAGAAAATCACGTGAGCCCTAGTTGGAGGTTGCTGTGAGCTATGACAGCATGACACTCACTCTACTGAGGGTGACAAAGTGAAACTGTCTCCAAAAAAAAGAAAGAAAGAACCATAAATTTACAAATAAAGTATACAAATGTAAAGGATAAAACAAAATTCTCAGTATTTATACTTGAGATTGCCTATGCATGTTGCAAATGTTCTCTACCTCGTGACTTATCCTTTTCGAAATTTCTTTGGCATCCTCTTACTTTAATGTAATGAAATTATTAATTTGTTTCTGTTTTCTCTATGGTTTATGCCTTTGATAAGTTTTTAAAAGACAGTTTTAAAAGAAATTGTAATTATAAAAATATTGTCCCATATTGTCTCCTAGAATTTTTATAGTGCTGTATTTCACATTTAATACCTTGAAATAGATTTTGTAGTTTGGTGAGAGGCAAAGGTCCAATTGCATTTTGATTTTGTATATATATAAGCAGCTATCTCATCATTTGTTCCCTTCCTGCACTGTGAACGCTGCTTGCTCCCTAGATACACCCCTTTGCCCTTGATCCTCAGATCTACTTCCATACCAAAACCACACTGTTTCAATTGCTGGAACTTTGGTATAAATCTTGATATCTGATAGAAGACATGAACAGAAATTTGTTTTTCTTAGGGGGTGTCTTGATTAGATTTAGGCTTTTGTTGTTTTATATAAATTTTAATATCAATTTATGAAGTTTGTGTTGAAAATTTTCATGGAAATTATATGAATCTGTAAGTCAGCATAAAAGAAATTGATTTAAAAAACTATAGTATAATAACACAACCAAGATATTGAAAAACATATAAAAATCTCTCTTCCTAGCTTTTGAATGAAAAGACTTGTTATCATAAAATTGTCAGTTATGAGGAGGATTTCCATAGTGATATTGTTCAAAATAGCAAAACACAAACAAATAAATGAACAAACTCTGTAGTCTACATAAACATTCATCAGTGGATCCGATACAAATTGTTACATATTCATATAATACAATACTACCCAACATGACATTTTAATGACATGAATGGAATACGGTATTCATAAATGAGGATGAATCACAAAAATGTTATTTTTTAACAAAACAAATCACAGTAGAGTGTGCAACATTATTCAATTTGCAAAAGCTCAAAATGAGCAAGAGTATGTATACAGGCATACATGTGACTGTAAGCAGATAAACATTCATATGTGAGTTACGCACAGACACAGAAAAATGACAAAGAAGAAACAAGGATGGGGCAGCGCCTGTGGCTCAGAGGGGTAGGGCGCTGACCCCATATGCCGGAGGTGATGGGTTTAAGCCCAGCCCTGGCCAAAAATTGCCAAAAAAAAAAAGAAACAAGGACGTGATTCACAAAAAGACAACAAACAGTAGTGTTGCTGAGAGAGAAGAAGGGAAATAATCCGCAAGGCAAACACCAGGCAGCTCCCGGTTTCCTATGAACGCCTTACTCTTGGTGTGGGGTACCCATTAGCCGCTTTGGTTATCACCTAACCTGAGCAGGTAAATCTTACATATTTTTATAAATGCTACTTAAGTGAAATTATGGAAGTAAACATTATATATTTCTACATTAGAGAGAAACACGAATAAGCCAGGGGAAGCTAGCGATGCCTTAAAGAGCTTCAGACTGCGCCCCAGTGCCTCTCATTGCACAGATGACGACAAACTGCAGCTGTGTCCCGGCAGGGCTGTGGACTTATCTCTGCACACTTCACACTCGTGACTGTGGTTGTTACAACTTATTTCCAAATAGTTGCTATTACTGTTGTTGCCCACCATGTCACCGTTACGACAACAACAAAAAAGCTACCCTAGCATGCGACAGCCACTTCTGCCAATAGGTCCAGGAGGCCGGATGGGAGAGAGATGCTTGCTTCAGACACTCCAGGGGAATCAAGCAGATTGTGGACACTTTCTTTCAAAAGATGCAATGAGTGCCTTTTATTTGGTAAGTGAACTATCCGTTTAGTTGGAAGATGACCTTCCTTGGTAGGCTGTCACAGGTAGACGCCTCAGGACCAGCATTCCAAGGGGCCTGCACAATAAGCAGGCTGGGATGACAGAAGCCAGCAGGAGTGTCAGAGCCAGGCAGGCCGCTGGGTGCCGGAGACAGCTCCGGGAGCAATTTAAATGATGAAGTGATAGGCGCTAAATGCCGAGGCACGGAGGAAACTCAGAGGACAAGGCCATCAATCACTGCCAAGCTTATCTTCTGACAAGGAGTAGGACTCCAGCTTCCAGATGTAGCATTAAAATGTAATGTGTCCACTGGGGGTTAGCATGGCCGGTTTCCCCGAAGCGTCAGTTTCACTCAGTTAACTAATTATGAGAAAATGTGACATTGGTATTTACTTTTTCTACAGGGACAAATCATTCCCAGCAGGAGGGAGAGAAGTTGTTATTTTTGCTCTGTTTTGTTTTGTCATTAAAAAGAAATAACTTACACAGTAGTAAATAAATCTTGTTAGAGAGGAGAAAACACTTTTTTTCCCCTCCATCATTCTATCAGTTCGCCTTAATGCAAACAATCATTTTTTTGGGTTTCCAGAGCTGTGTTGGATAAAGAGCAATTGCTTTGGTGTTAGAACTGGTTTTGAAAATCAACTCTCTCATTTGCTAGCTATGTGACCTTAAGTAAGTTATTTAACCACCATGAGTCTCGTTTTCCAGTTGTAAAACTGACGAGGATACATCTACTACGGAGAGTTATTTGTTAAAAATGAAAGGAAATAATGTAGTTGAAGCAGTTGAGGACAGTGTGTCTGCATAATAAGCACTCAATGCATTTTAGCCTTCATTCTTAATGGCCTTGATATGCTATTATATAAATATAGAAACAATCTACATGTCATTTGGGCCTTATGTTGCCGATTCTGTATCGCTGAACATCTAATCATGAACTGAGGCTTTGCTTTGGCACTACAAGCTAACTTGCGTGTTAAACATTTTATTCCTCCTCACCTTGAAATAAAAAACAGGCTCTGGTGAAAATATAACACTTAACGTTGAAAGAAACATTTCTTCCCCCTTCCCATCTTTTAACTTCTCTAGGGCAGTACCTGTTGATAAGTGAACATCACGGGTGAATTCCTGCTTCCTCTCCCACTGCCTGGATGTTAGGTACTTTCAGCGTTTCCCACCTCAACTCATCAAATCCCACGAGGTACGCAGAGTAGATACAATTAACCCCATTTTACAGATAACGAAAACAAAACCAAGAACAAGAGAAGACAAATGGCAGAATCTCTGCACTGAAGCTCTCTGTGGAAGGGTATCTGAGGAATAGAAAACCCTAGGGTTATCAGTCATGGCACAATTAGATTTTTCCAAGAATTAATTCTGTTTTGGAGATAACCAAAGTGACCACTTATTACAGAGGAAAGTAGGATCCATTCGTGGAAAGCAAACAAAGTGGAAAACCAAGAGGCATAAAGTTATATGTTTCAGTTTCACCAGCCATTTGCTCAATGTGCCCCAACTTTTCTACCAACAAATTTGAGAAAGAAAAAATGCTACTTCTTATCTCTCTTACACATATACTACAATGTTATTCCCACCTCTAAATGCTATGTAAGGTCGGTGATGTGACATTCAAGAGGTTTTATGCCAGCCTTGGTATATCAGAACTCTTAAAACTGTATAAACATAAGGAAATATATTTTGAGTGCTAGATGGGAAATCTTGATAGTAAAGAAAAATATAGTAATATTTTTCTAAAGACATGTGGGCTAGAAGATGATAAATAATTAACAAGATAAGATAAAGCAGCATTATATTAAAATTTTTGCATTAAAGTATTTGAACTATTTTTGAAAGTTGCAGAAGTGAACAAAGAAGCTTGGATGGGTATTATTTTTTGAAGACATGGAAATATAAATCCTTCTAATTTGAATAAGGTTTCTGGACCTTGTCATATATGACAGTTCTGAAAATAATTAATTCTGAAGTATTCTTATTACTAAGCAAGTCTTCCTGGCAGTGGTCACCTTTCAGAACTTCAAAGGACCCTGAATTACACTCACTGATAACTTATAACCCCTGAAGAAGTCCCAGTGGACTACAGAATGGCAGTTCAGAAGTCCTTTGTGTTTGTACTTGAATGGAGAAAACATTCTTACAGATAGGAAGGCAAGAGTCACCGAAGTTTATTAATAGGAATCCTAGTTCAAATAAAAACCAAGTAAGTTTATAGTCAATCATTTGAACATGGAAACTCAAGGACCTATAAGTATGCAATCAAAACCCCAGTCATACCAACAACAATCAGCAAAATAGCATATAATAAGGGCTTACCATTAGGTGGTAGATTGCCTAATTCCAGCTTAATAAGCCTAAATATAATTTTCCCTGTGATTTTTCAAAGAAAATGATACAGTTTCATCCAGTATTGAGACAAATTTCATGATGTGGAAGCAGAAAAGGCCTACCTATAAAACTCCCTCCCCATTTCCTTAATTAATTTTTTGAATGTTTACTATTTGATAGAAACTGTCAAAGAACTCACAGACCAGTAGGGAACACAGGTAAACACAGCATCAAATTTGCGTGTTAAACCCTAGAATGTAGAAAAATCTTCAGCACGACAGTAAGTGGGATGAGAAAGCTGTCACAGAGGATGAGGTGATTAGAAACCATCTACAGGCAGAAAGCATAGCTTCCTGCTGGAAATCATCATGTGGATAAAAGCCTATGGATAAAAATCACAGCAGACATGGTGAGTTCCAGAAATCAGATGCAGCGCCACACGGCTGGCACATAGGTCTCAAGTAAGAGAAGGGAAAAGTAGCAAGAGAAACAATGAGTGGTAGAGGCAGATCAAGATTCCCTCGTTCAAGGCTCAGTGGCCCATAGTAAAACACAACATTGGAAAGCTGGACACAGTTATCCATCTGCTAAAAGATTTCATCCAATGGACAGTGGGTATAGATGTTTACTATAGAATAAGGTTTGGTGCTAGCTATGTGCGTAGTGGACTAGGGCAAGAAAAGCCAGAGGAAAGATACCAGTTACGAGACAATTTTGAAGGTCCATATAAGACACAAATACCCTAAACTAAAGCCCCACATAGCATATGTGGTATTTGTAAGACAAAATTATATAGCATAATTGACCCATAATAGCCACTTAAGAAACACTTTTTTTTGAGACAGAGTCTCACCTTTGGTAGAGTGCCATGGCATCATAGCTCACGGCAACCTCAAAACCTTTTGAGCTCAAGTGATCCTCTTTCTCAGCCTCCCAGGTACTGGGACTACAGGTGCCCACCACAACACCCAGCTAGTTTTAGAAATGAAGTCTCACTCTCTTGCTCAGGCTGATCTTAAACTCCTGAGCTCAAGCAATCCATCCACCTTGGCTTCTCTGAGTGCTAGGATTACAAGTGTGAGCTACTGCACCTGGCCAATAAATACTTTTGAAGTATTTTGACTGATTGACTGAATAAACTCCAAGATGGAACAAAATTAGACATTTTATCTTTTGAGTGAAATTGCTGTATCTTAAAATGTAAATATCATGCCTCGACGGAATAATAGCTGGTACCACTTACTATAACTCACTTCATTTCAGAATTAGAACATTCTTTGCAAACGAGTGATCAGGGAATAGTCCCGCGTCTGATGTGGAAGGGGACTTCTAGGAATGTTTAAAGTTATTCTCATTTAGAGATGGCAATTTGATTCAGAGAAGTCACAAAAAGTTACTGGTGATGGGACAGAAATCAGGCAGAACACATTAGGCTTCACAATATTTGTCAACTGAAATGGTTACCATATCTGAAAATAATATATCAAATTTAGCTAGGATAATTAAACATTCTTAAGGTTCTTGAAATTTCACACTCAAAATCTTAGAGACATTATTTTTTAGAGACATTTTCTTAAATAATTCCTTGTTCTAACCACAAAATCAAGGACTAGGGCTCAACATTTAATCCTGAATTAGTATAAATAAGACAGATTCTTACCATGATCTTCTGAAGAGACTGGTGACCTAAAATGAGATAATAAGCATGATAAACATTTTGTATGTGATAATTATAACAATTATCTAGACTAATTTCATAAAAGTTAATTTCCAAAATTCAATTGAATGAAAACTCTAAATAGAGTATACCATCTGCATATAATTAATGTGCTCCAACACTGTATATTCCAATCCACAGTCCCCAAATCTTACCTGGATTGGCTAGGTGCCATGGGCTACTAAAATGTCAGTCTATGTACGATGTCACAGGTCTGCAACAAACTTGTTAAATCTGAATTTATCATACACAAAAAGAGAACTCATAGAAATGTGATATTACATGAAATTCTATGATGGTGTCACGCCTCCAAAGAAAATGTCAGGGATATAAGCACACACCAGATTGAGTGTCCATAGGTGTAAAGAGATCTACATAGACTAAATTGAGATGGAAGTAATAAAAATGGCATGAAACCTTCTCATGTACTGATTTTTGTTTCCATTCTTCATGGACGTTTGAGAGAGCATGACATAGACCCACTAGAGGCTGGCCTTGTGTCTATAAACCTTGGAGAATCAGGATGAGACCAGAAGGAAACTAGTGGAGTCAAACAGAACTTTCGTAAACCATTAACTTTTGCATACCTGTTGAGGGGTTCTCGTCTAGTTATAACAGTAAGATATCAGGTGAAAAATCATATCAACCATAAAAACCTCTTTTTCCCTCTGTCAACTGAGATACAATGTTGGAGGTTCACCTCCAGTTTGAAAGAGTCCAGTTTTGACTCCCAGCTTATTCTTTTCTGGGGAGAACAAGAGACAGTTCATACTGTATTCAGAGTTGGAATTTTGAAGAGAAAGGCATGAAATCATGTCCTTCCTCCAGTAGACAGGCATCCCCTTCTCTGAATGCTTGGCCCACTGGATTCTGTAGCAAGAAGACTACCAAAGATAAATATAAGGAGTTTATCAATAAGACCACCTGCTAATGTAACTAATATTTATGAGACATGGCAACAAATGGTGGGGAAGCATCATTCAAAGGTTGCATAAGTGATTAAAGAAAAGTTTTAGCTATTTGGGGATGCTTGATATTGCTTTATTTTACTGATCAGTAACATTCCTTTTTACCACATGAGTGAACAGTAAAGTATAAAGATACATCAGTTTAACAGAGAAATCCTTGAATTCCTGTTAGTGGCAGTGTCAAACCATTTCAACCGCATGAGTCTCTTCAAGTAGACTTTTGGATGGAAACTACAGAGTCCCAATTTTTGTTGGAAAGAAAATTGGCATCCAGGAAGTGGACATGGAGCATAGTGAGTAGAAATCCACCAATCACTAGGTCATCACTGCCTGAAAAACTCCAGTTGGCCTCCCCTGATTTATCCATCCCTTGAAGTTCCTTTATCTACATGCTACACCTTCCCACTAGATTGTAACTCCCTTGGAAACTGAGACTGCACCTTATTTAGAACAAGTGAACCGTTGATTAGAATAAGTTGAATTAGTCTCAGCACCAGCATATTGGCCTTCAGACTCTGACACATCCCAGGGATCCTCAGAAAGTCGTCATGTTACTGTCAAACTGAAGGAGTGTGAGGCTTGACACAGAGTCCATGTCGGGGGACTGCGGAACTCTGGGAGGAGCCCTCGGGAGCTAACCTCAGGTCCATATTTATTATCATACAACAGGAAGTAGTAAACAAAAGCTGCTTGCCTGACATTAGCACAGATGAGGGAGGACGAGGAGAAAGTCAGACGGAATGTCTCCAGCTTTGTTTTTGCAGAATTGCAGACCTTGAGCAGTTCCTCTGCCTCCAGCATCAAGATGCTCTGGGAGTCCAGAGAATCTTTACCATAAGCATTAGGCCTGGTATCACCACACCTCACATGCACGTGAGGTCCTCAAACCTTGGAGGCCCGTTTTCTGACCTGCATGTTCAGAATTCACCTGCCATTCTCGTGCTTCTCTAGGTCTCTCACACAGGAAGAGAGTCATGCTAACTATTAGTGCTCAATTTTCTCTACATCGAATTACTTTCATGATAAGTATACCAACTTTGAGGCAGGGGCCTGGGGGTGAGTCTGAAGCTCTGGACTGGCTATAATGCAGGAGCTCTTGGAGCCAAACAACATTTGACACACCCAGAAACAGAGATGCCTATGGCTTGCCTTCTTGATTAGGAAAAATAAAAGGGGGCAGGTGTTGAACCAGAGGTAAAATCGGATAGGAAAGTGAATATAAAGAGAAACAAATATTTGAAATAAGATGAGCTTCCTAGGGCATAAAAACCTCAGCAACAAGGCAACAGCTTCCCTCCTGGGGTTTTCTGATGAGAAGTTAGTGAAAACATGTCTTGAATTGCTTGCAATTAATGTCTCACAGAGCTATAGAAACACAGAAAAATTCATGCCAGTGGACAACTAAACTCTCAGACAGAGAGTTTGTGAAACAAGGTCTTTTCTGCCTTTCTGTAAAAGCAAAGCACTGATATTAAATCTGAAACATTCCAGATGGCTCCGTAGAGTCCCAACGGGATGTGTTCTGTTGTATGTCCAGGCAGTGGGGAAGGACTATTGATTTCAGAGTGTTTTGTGAAAATTAGTCATGTTGAGTTTCTGTGCTGAATGTCTCCCACATGCTTGCATTTGTGGAATTTTAAGACATATGGAGTATTTCAATCCTCACTCAGTATTTCACCTTTCACGGCAACGAGTCACTACACTATACCTCTGAGACGTGCATATCATCCATTATTGCTGGGAATGGGCATAAAAAGTTAGCTCAGGAGAGAAGAAATATTCTGAAATCAGCAATAGAAGTAGTTATTTAAAAAAAATAAGAGGTTGACTCCCAGGAACAAATACTTTTCCTCAACCTGGTAGATGAGGCATTCAGGAAAGCTCCCTGCTCATTTTTCCCACCACATCTGAAGGACATGTGCTTTTGACCCAAACTGTTTATTTTTCCTCCAAGGATACTTTATCTTGAAGCTAGCATTTGTCCCTGTGATGTAAACTATTACTAGCATTCGAATATCTCCATGACTTATAATTTCTCTCTTCACTCTTTCCTGATCACTACTCCTTTCTTGTGGTCTATAGAATACTCATTATTGGTTTTGCTTTGTTCTATGTATTTCCTATCTTTACATTGTTTTTACTTAAATTCAGCAAATGAAAAAAAATTCAAGCCTTGCAATTAAAAACATTTCTCCTATTTTATTAATCCTAAATAATTATTATGTAGGTTTGAATCTTTTAATGTATATTGATTTAGTTTATTAAGATTTTATTAAGAACCAGGCCCTGTGCAAAGTGGAGATACACAGACCAATTTCAAGGGATCCATCATCAAGTGAAGAAAATATGTAAAGAAAACCCAATTATGATAAAGTATAAGAAATATATAGATCAAAATATACAGAAGTAAAGAGGTGAAGATAGAGGGGGGACCAATTACATTCTAAAAGAGTGAAAGAAGGTTTCAAAACCCAAGAGTCACCTGAGTTGGGCTTTAAAGAATAAATAGGAACTTATTAGGTAGGGAAGAAAGAAGGAGAATTCCAGACAGAAGCAATAGCTGTATAAAAAGGAGCCCAGATATGAATTTTCACAGTGCGTTATTAGATATATGTGAAACTCAGCATTGCTAAGATGCAAAGGAGCAACAAAGCAAAACATCAGAGGAGTGAGAGGCTGTTGCACACGGGCTGGTTGGAAGTGCCTGTAATTTACCCCAGCTAACTGGAGCAAGCTTGTGAGGCAGAGAAGTCTCACATTCTGACTTGTGCTTCTGAGTGAGCAGGCTGCAGAGAGTGAACCATAAAAGAACAAAAAGACAAGTTAAAAAAAGCAGAGGTCAGGTTAAAGACCATGACCACAACCCTTACATGTTAATAAAGCAGAAGAAAAATTTCTCTGGTCTTCAATTCTTTTTGAAACTCATGGAAAATAGCAGCAAGTATAAGAAACAGAAAAGGAAGTACCATCATTTACTAAACTAGATATTTATAAACCTAAATCTTCGTATGTGAAGAAGAACTACTATGTAAACTAGAAATGGGACCAGGTTTCAGAGAAAGAGAGTTTCAATGCATTCAGCTAAAGAGATCTGAGCTATATCATACAACAAACACAAAACCTATGGCAGAAAGCTCTCTGCTGTAAGCCAGGGAGTCCTGCTAGTCAGTAGAATCAAACCCCATTAGAAAGTGCTTCTAAGAAAGGGTTTGACTACAACACACAAAAACTCTAACCTCTAGCAGCATATCAATTCATTAACCCCCATTATCTATCCCAAACTACAAGCTCCAAGAGAAATTCATTCACTGTAAATATTACAAGTAATAATCAAGAAAGAACCAGCATGATACCTATGCAAAAATACCATAAGACAAAAACAGAACATAGGCAGGGAACATGATAAAAGATGATAACATGAAGTAAGTAAAAATTATTAATAAATATCCATGAAATTTAGAAATGGAGGAAGGAAGAAGAGAAGAAGATAGAGGATTTTCAAGGTATAAACTTAAAGAAAAAAATGATGAACAAGAAATAGTTATAAGACAACAGAAGTTGAAAAATGCAAAAGTTTTCCCAAAGCCTTTAAACTAGCTAAGTCATAGAAAAATGTTTATTCTATCTAAAACAATCTATAGATTCAATATAATCCCTATCAAAATACCAAAGACATTCTTCACAGATATAGAAACAAAATCCTAAAAATTGTATAGAACCACAGGAGACCCCTAATATTGAGAAAACATTCTGAGCAAAATGAACAAGGTTGGAGGCATCACACTATCTGACTTCAAAACATACTATAAAGCTATAATAGTCAAAACTGCATGGCACTGTCATGAAAACAGAGAAATAGACCAAAGGAACAGGATAGGGGCCTAGAAATAAATCCATGCATCTACAGCCAAGCAATTGTAAATATAGATGCCAAAGATACACATGGGGAAAGAAGAGTCTCTCCAATATGCAGTGTTAAGAAAAGCAAATACCCACATGTAGAGAAGTAAAATTAGACCCTTGCATCACATCCTAAACAAAAATCAACTCAAATCATATTAAAAACTTAAATGTAAGACCTGAAACTATGAAATTACTAAAAGAACATTCAGGAAAAATGTACATGACGTTTGTCTGGGCAATGTTTCTTTGGAAATAACCTCAAAAGTGTAAGCAACAAAAGCAAAAATAGACAAATGGGATCACACCAAACTATGCATCTTCTACACAGCAAAGGAAACAATCACTAGAGTGAAAAGACAAGCCACAGAATCAGAGAAAATATTGGCAAACTATATATTGGATAAGAGGTTAATCCTGAAAATATGTAAGGAATTCAATACAATAGAATCATAATAATAAATAACTGATCAAGAGATTAAAAAGGCCTGACTAGACATTTATCAAAAGAGGACATACAAATGGAAAATGTGTATATGCAAAAATGTTCAACATCACTAACCATCAGGAAAATGCAAATCAAAATCACAATGAGAAATCACCTTAAACCTGTTAGAATAGCTACTACCAAAAAACCAAAAGATAACAAGTGTTGTCAAGGATGGGAAGTGTGCCCTCACACACTGTTGGTGTGAATGTGAATTAGGGTAGTCATTATGAAAGCACTATGGAGCTTTCTCAGAAAATTAAAAGCAGAATCATCATACGATCCAGCAATCACATTATTGAGTATATAGCCAAAGGAAACACAACCAGCATGTTGAAGAGATACCTGCACTCCCATGTTTATGGCAGCACTTATCACAAAAGCTAAAATGTAGAATCAACTGTTCATCAGTGTATAAAATAGATCAAGAAAATGTGGTATATCACATGAAAAGAATACTATTCAATCATTAAAAAAAGAAAATCCTGTCATTTGCCATGGACAAATGTGAAGGACATTATGCCAGGCACAGAAATACAAATACTGTTCATGTGGTGTGTGAAAAGGTTGATCTAATAGAAAGATTACCAGAGGCTGGGGCCATGGGGGTGGGGCAGTGGGGACAGATGCTAGAATGCACAAAATTACAATTAGAATAAGTTCAAGAGGTCTATTGTTTAGCATGGTGACTATATTGATAATATATTTTATTATTAAAAATGCTAAGAGAGTAGATGATAAGTGTTCATATCACAAAAATAATGACTATGTGTGAGCTAGCTTTAGCTATCCTTATAATGTTTATCATGTTGTATATGGTATATACAATAATTTTATCTGTCAATTTAAAGACATTTTTAAAAATTAGGATATATATAGTTATATATTTATATATATTTCTCTGCAAATTACTCGTCTATGAGTCTTGATTTGAATATTTGCTGGTGAAAGTCTCTTTTCCAATATTAACCTTGCTTAGTAGAATATCCATACTTTTCTCTCCTTTTAAATGAAGAAAAAACTTCTCAAATTGGGATACACATGGAAACTTAGAAATAAGAAAAGCTTCAGGAAAAAAAATACTATGCAATTTGACTGGTCAAAAGTAAAATATCATTTTCATATTGAAACCAGAACAGCCATACTACAGATTACAAACCAAAAGTTTCTTAAAATTCTAAAGCAACAAACTTTTTTAAAAAAGAAAAATCTGTGTTTGGCAGTCAGCTTCAGGCAAGTTTCCAGGTTCCCAAAGAAGTGAGTTTGTTCTCTACAGTAGGGGTGTTTCCCCGAGAAAGTCTGAATATATAAAATTACTCAACTAAATACAAACAGAGCATCTTGGAATGAATCATTTTATTATATTAATATATGCAAATATGAAGAAACTGAGGAAATGAGGCATTTGGCACACATTGGCTAGAGGCTATAACATTGGATAGTACTCTAACTAGATTCTTTCATCACTTAAGACATAAGGAATCTCTAGGAAACTAAAAGTTGTTCTTTAAATTACCTGCCATCAGCAAATTTCCCTTCAAAGACTCTTGTCTTTCAAGTAGATCAATTTCAAGGCACTGGAAAATGTGCCTACTTTCCACCAGCAAATAAGAATACATAAGAGCAAATGAGCGTTGTGTTTTGGAAGGCAAGTGTCTTTTAAAAGTGTTGTACCTCTTATGATGTTTTATTGTTTGTAGTGGATAAATGTGGAATTGAAATAATGGGTATCATAACTGTTTCTGTCTGTATAATCTAGTGTAATGCTTCACAGTAGGTTTTGGATACATTCATTTCCTTGGTAAACTCCATGAAATGTTATGAACTTAAAAGCTTGTCCTGATATGGTATCTTTCTTATTTGAATAATACTATCCTAACAGTTTTTTTTTTAAACCTCTGTACATTATTTTACTTTTCTTTTCATCTCATGGCTTTCATTCAATAGCACCCACGCCTTTCATACTGGGCCCTTCCTCACAATGCCTCTATCATTTTCTTCCTTGGAGATAGATTATCCACTTCAGAGTCTTTCCTAACATAGAGGGCAGACTAGATGATGACTGGAGACCCAGCTACGTAAGTCTATTATTTTTTGAAGAACATCCTCCATAAGTGAATGTCTGTCTACCTCCTCAGTGTTCCCAACACACATACCTTATGCTTACCACTTCTAAACCTTCAGCTGGTGGGGAGTCAGCCAAGGAATGGAGCCACCATATTGGAGAGCTTGGAATAAACACAGGTGTAAAGGCAGAGTGTGAGTAGGCACCAGGACAGAGACTCCTATGAAGATACTCAGCAGTGGAAGGTTTTGCTAAGAGGACAGACAGTGAACGGGGTATAGGGGCTGGGAGATATTCATGCCAAAGCACAGTTCTGACTAGCATAGCCAAGATCCTTCATTTCCTAACTACCATCATGGAATTACAGTAGAAAACAAAGGGGCAATACCACGGGGAACTAGAGGTTCCGCTACTTCCACAGGCTGCCTGGCACACTACAGAGTCTTATCGTGAGTCCTCCCTGGGGCACAACGTGGCACATACATGTCCATGCACAGAAAATGATTCACTCTATGCATGCATGTCATTAAATTTCTCTTTTACACCTGTCTTTCCTCTTTACCTTCCAGCCTTAGGGATGAGGACCACAGCAAAAGGATTACTTTCTACAAGCATGGGGCAATCATTTTTCATCCCCAGGAAAAGAAATGGAAGCCTCTGGTATTAGCTGTATAGCAACTCTGAACGTTCTTTCCTTCTCTCTTCTGTCATTTTTCTTTTATCTCTTTTCCCCTCCCCTGACTACAGCCTGGGGAGTTCCCTGGTCTTTTCTCATCTATTTCTCTCATTCTTTGGTGGAATCCAATCTTCTCTTGGTCAAACAGCCTCCTACCCTGTGCTAACACTCCTGTTCCTCTGGTGAACACACCAGAACATTCCCATTGGTCAACATTCTCCAGGATCGACTTTGCTCCCTGCTTCTCGAGCTGTTATGCAAACTCTCAGTTAAACTCCCAACAAGTCCCAGGTGAAAACTGTTTTCCTGGTTGGGTGCTCCTCCCAGGCACATTTCAAGAGTCAGCATCTCTGCTACGGAAACACTATCTTTTTTTCTTCTGTTTTACCCTGAAGTGGTGATTGGAGAGGTACACAGATTCAATTTATTTCCTGAAACTGCGGGTAGACAAGCATCTTCATTTAATTCAAGTAAGCCAAGGGATTTCACATGGCTTGAAAGCATGGCTGTAGATTATCATCTCTGGGCACTAGCTGTGCTCCCTCACATTCCCCCCGAGGGTGTCCATCCATTGCCTCCCTCCGGGAACTGAGTATACTAGGCCTGTGACTTCATTCCGAGGACCTCAGAAAGAAATAGCAAGACCACGTGTCTGAGTCACATCTTTGCCTCCATCGTTCCGGCCCTAGCGCATCTCCAGTTAGGTAGAATAGATCCAGAAATCCTTCAGCGCTGAGAATCCCCACCAACTGTATAATCCTCTCTTTGTTTGCCTTTGCTCCCTGTAAGTACAGATATTTCTCTTAAGACTAATGAACAAATCACATACAGTGAGGGAGAACAGGCGAGAATGAGAGTGGAAGAGATGAAAGTTACGGCAACTGCACAGAGTGGCATTGACATAAACACACACGCATTCTCTATCCCAGTGGCCACAGACCCATTCAGGGGATGCCAAACAGCCACAAGGGTAACATTCACCACCAACAGAGGAGAGGCCTACGGAGAGAACAAGACGGAAGGAGGGAGACAGGGACGAGCATTTGTGTGGAGTTAAAGATGTTATTTCCAGAACGGAATCATAAAGGGTATTTGGTGAGTTCTTCGTTTAATGTGAATTTCCACTAATTCCCTTTATTAGCATAATTTCCTAGTCTTTAAGACTGTCCTACCCCAAAATATGTTCTATTGACCTCCATGTGAACTGTGCTTGAAATATCTTGTTTTTATTTTAAATAGATTCCTATATTTAGTTGTGTTTGGCCTCTAGCAAATAGCATTACTGGGGTTAGGGAAATGTGAGTCAAATGCTAGATAATTACAGCCAGGTAAGTAGGAATAAGTTCAAGAGATATATTGTACAGCGCGACTATAGTTAGTGATGTTATATTATATTCTTGAAAAATGCAGAGAGAGTAGATGCTAAACCCTCTCACCACAAAAGTAGTAACTATGTGAAGTAACATTTGTTAGTTAGATAGATTTAACTATTCTGCAATGCAAAGACACTTAAAAACGTTACATGGCAAATGTCAAATACATACAATATTACCAGTCAGCTAAAAAAAAATTTTAAATATAAAAAAGTATTGTTCTACTATTAGAATTTACAATTATGCCTTTTTGTATTTAAAAAAATCCTGATACCCTCCTTAAGCAGTTTGCTGAGAGGCCCCAAATGTCCTTTGAGTATGAAACTTGACTGCCACCTACTGTTAATTCCTAAGAAGTGTAACAAAGTGAAGGGTGAGGGGTTTCTTTGCAATCTACGGGCAGAAGGAATGGGCAAAAGGGGACACCGGACATGGAAAAGAAATAGATAAAAGAAAGATATAGAGTTGAAGAAAGTAACCCTTAACACACTTATTCAAAATGAAACTTGAAAATCTGACCATCATATATTTGAGCATTTTGAAAATGAGATGGAAAAAAAAAAAAAAACACTAAGCACAGCAGTCGTGTAGAAATAAAGGATGAGGAGACGCTTTAGAAAGCAGTCTTTGTCATATATTCGCTGGCCCACTTTGTGAGAAGGGAGTAAAGGGATAGAAAAAGCATATTATTCTACAATCCATCCACAGAGAACCAGTAGGGGCTGCCGTTCAGAAAAAGCTGCGCTGAGCTGCTGGCTTTACCGAGGGACTCTGGGAGCCCTGGCCAACAGATCCTGTGGAGACATAATCCATCTGATTTCGTGCATGTGGAATATTTTTTTCTTTTTAAGCATAAGTTGGAATATAAAGCTCTAGACTGTGAAACCAAATCACACGAGTGCTACGTTTGGTGTCAGTACGTGGCGCTTATAAGCAAAGCCATCTCACGTATCTCCCGATGTGGGAAATGCAGCATCTACCTTGTGGTGCAGTGGTAATTGGGAAAGGGCTCAGCTGCAGCTAGTTATTTTTATGAAGTCCAAATAAGGACTTCTAAACCTAGTTTTAGAAAATGGAAGACAAAAAAAAAAAAAAATCGGTGGAGTGGGAAGCTGCATTGGCATTCCTCCTGAAGAGAACTGTAACCTACCCCAGACGCCTTCCTGTCTACCTCTCCTCCCATCCCACCTGCTCCTCAGGAGAGGTGCTCGCGTGCATGACACTGCAGTGGGAAGCAGTCGAAAATGTGGCTGTCGCTTCCTGACCTTTCTGTGTCTAAAAGAGAGAAGAGTTCCTCAATGATATAATCAGGAAAGGGGCTGTGTGAGAAAAAGATAAAACAAATGCAGATAAAACATAGTGATACTAAAAGCCAGAAAGAAAAGTGGACTCCACAGTCCATCTGTGAGAATGATCCCATTCATTCGCTATTTGAATGTTAAGCACCACTGTGGGATTACCTCCGTTCCAGAAGTTGGGAGAGGTACTCATAACACTTCACTCCTACTTTCAAGGAGATTTTAAGGGAGTTGTGGAGTGAGACCAGGTTCAGAAAACAGTTAAGATCACGTTTGTTGTTTTTCTTATGAATGATGATTAGTGCAAGATCCAGAAAAGTCAGTAATGAGAAAATGTGGTCTCCATCTTTCAAATTCCAAACAAGCAGTGTTTCTGTCTTGTAGAGACATCTCTTGCTTTGGTCTCCTCAGAGTTCTGAGTTTAGGGGACCCCAGAGGCACCTTAAAGATCTTCCTTACTGTCTATAACCCTTATAACCCTTTTCCCCACTGTTTCCAGTGGCATCAGGGGCATCCCTCACATTCCTGACCCCACCCTGAACATGCTAAGGGGTTACTGGTCAATATCCTTCCAACCTGAGATTTCCAGGCATGATCAGTCCTTCATACTTTAGATTTGATTAATGACATTGGTCCACTAAGGCAGAGACACCAAAACAAAGAATCTTGGGGAGAGCTTGACAAAGCAGAAAACGGACTGACAATGTGTCTTAGAGATGAGTGGCAGAGAGGGAGGGAGGTGGTCAGGAGGTGGCTGAAACCTTAGAACAGCCCTCTGGGGCTGAAATCCCTGGACTCTGAAGAGACACGGCAAACAGGGCTGGGAGATGGGAAAAGAGACCCAAGAGGTCGACTGTGCTTTCCCTGGCAAGGTGCTGCCTCTGTGTCTCTGGGGTCTCGGCCCCTCGCTGTGGAGGTGGGGAGGAGGGAATGGGGTGGGGGCAAGCTTCAGAGGCGCTCAGAGGAAAGGAGGAGACGAGAGAAGCCTTTGGATGGTTAGTCCCAGGGCCAGCGGGCAGAAGGAAGGTTTTATATGCAGAAATACTTTGTGTCCCAAGTACACGTACCAACGTCATATTCAGTAGGAACTTCGTACTCCTCTCTAATTATCTGAATTAAAAACACATATTTAGCTTCCATCCTCACAGGCACCCTTATTTATACGCTGAAAATCTACAGAAGAGAAAAGTTGCTTGCCACATTCCCTCCTGTTGCCAGAGCCTGCTGTGGAAACGGTGACATGGGACGTCCTGAGGGACCTCCCAGGGCTCTGGATGCTCCCACCACATGACCCACCAGGTGACTTAGCCTCAGAGAACTGTCCCCTTTCAGAACAGAAGGAAAAACCATTAGCAGCACCCTCAGAAACTGCGTCCTGATAGCAGGGATGTGTACCCAGCATGCTCTAGCGAATGATTATTATTCCTGGGTAATTTCAACCCCTGTGCATAGAAAAACTAGACTTTCAAGGAGAGAAGTGCCATCATTTTGTAGAACTAGCCTCCCTCATATCAGCACCAACTGGTCTTAACTTCGGTACCGCCCATCTTCCCTTATATCCCGACTCCACTTACCAAACTGGGGAGGTTGCAACGTCTAGCTGGTACTATTAGGCCCTGCAGGAGATCCACGGATGGGGGGTGGGGGGCAAAGGGACCTACTTTACAAACGTGGATGGCACAGGGACCCAGCCCCTAGCCCACGGCTGCTCCCGGGGGACACGGGACAGGCTGTGAACTGTGTGCCCCCTCCTAGCACAGATGTGGCAAACAAGCCTTTTCCACGCTGGTAGACCATGAGGGCTGAGTGCACAGAGAGTTGGAGCTATCTTCATCTGCCCAGATTAGATGATGCTAAAGTAGCTTTGTCACAAAAGGCTCTGTCATCTTCCTCCTGACTTCCTTTCATGCCTTAGGCAGAATGTGCTCTTGAAAGGAAGGAGAAATGTGCTTTGTTTTGTTTTTAAAAGAGATGCTGATAATCTCCGAGAGTCCCTTTCTAGCACTCTCAGCCTGTTCAGAAGCTTTCTGCACAGATTTTCCCCTGTGTTTCCCACTGCTCTGGCTTCCCCTGGTCTCTTTTTATCGGAAATCCAGGGAAAGTTCTGAGATTCTGTTCCATTCATAAACTTCTATGAGTTTAGGATTTCCCATGTGCCAAGTCATCTTCCTCTCCATTAAAACAGCATCTAAAACCTCCTGAAGGACTAAACTGCACCAAAATTATCCAGAGAATTATCCAGGGGAGCATTTTATAGCACTGGCTTCTTGACACAATGCCTCCTTGCCACCCTACCTACTCCTGTGCTGGCCAGCAGTGCCCACAACTTCCTATACGCACCATAGTTACTTTTTACTTTCTTACCTAGGAAATACCAACATCTTTCTGAGTCAGGAATTCAAGTGCATCTTTAATATTTTGATAGGTGAATTCCCTAGATAGAGTATACCCACAATAAACTTTTAAATACATAAGTGAATTTCATAGCCCAATGGAAACACTGAAAATGTTACATATTATTTTGCTATAATCACTTCACAATTAGATAAGAATCCAAAAAGATGTGTGTCTATTTTGGTTTGATAGCATACATTTTCTCTAACACCCAGACCCCATCCATTCAGCCGAGAAGGCTGCTTTTTTGAACACCTGCCATTCCAGGTACGGCTCAAAGTGCTATGGAGATAGAAGGAGCAATTCACAGTTGGGCCATCCAAGAAACTCACATGCATTAAAGATCAATTTGATTAACATTCACAATATTCCTGAAGTGTGATTAGATGAAGCCACCAGATTTTACAAATGAAGAAAAGAAAGCCACTCGACAGGAATAATGCTATCTTGCACCATAATCATTGGCAAAACTTGAAGCTCATGGAAATGGAAAGCCAAAATCTCCTGGCATCCTTTTAAATAAAATGGATTTTTTAATACACCTTTTTTTAATTTTAATGTTAGTCAAAATAAGATCTGGAACTCTATTTTGGCTCTTTCACTCACCGAAATTGAAAATGGAAATGTGAGATTCCATTTCCCCCCAGTGGTTCAGGGCCTCCCTGTACATAACTGACAGAAGAACAATTATATAAAGAACAAAGACAAACATCATATTAAATATTGTGCACACATATAGGGACAGAGTGTTATGATGTGCTTGGCTAAAGTAACAAGGTTATTCAGGAAGGAAAAAGTAGAAAGGAAGATACATGTCACCTCTCTTGCTTTTTTTCCAGCTGGAGTGATTATCTAGGGTGAGCAAGATTCAGACCAGTCAAAGGTAAGTAGGGATGGGCCCCAACTATCTTGGTAAAACAGATGCCAGGAACTATCTCTATCCCGACAGCACTGATTTCATCTCTAAGATATATTCCAGCAAAACCTGCTTCCCTCTAAGAAGATTAATTTTCTCCCTTTTATCTGATTGTGATCCTCAAAGGATAGTTCCTCAACCAAAATCATTGCCCGATAGTCTGTCTTTCTGTTGAGAACCTGGAGCTTTGACAATAAGCACAATTACCCTTTTCATTAGGGTCAGGGCATAACCTGACGTTCTCAAAAGAAATTGAGTAAAGGAAATAGATGACCAGGGGACAAGAGGGGAATGAAGTTATTTCTCCTATGCTCAGCCAAGAACATTTAAGTTTTTGATGGGGGAGGTTTCAGGGCTGTCTTCTTGATAGAGTGGTTCAGAATTTTAGACCACACTAAAAAAAAGGCCACGTTTTTAGTTTTAAAGGTCATTAGTTATTTTGAATATCCCCAATAATTTCTGAGTTATACAAACTTCCTTAAGCACATCTCAGGTAGGCTGATATTAAACTGTTCCTGAGTGAGTTCAGTTATTTCAGAAGAATTTCTAGTTTACGTAATGAGGAAAAAACAGATACTCACCTACTCATGTGCAAACGTTGAAGAAAACATGCATGGAACCCTTACGTGACTATTTTTTTCTTAGAGGCTAACATTTTTACAAATTCTTTAAATATTCACCCTGTTCATGTAAATATAAAAAAGCAATATGTAAAGAAGGCAGCAAATCCTATTTCCTCTCATTCCCAGAATACTCTCTGTGTGTACCTGTGTATGATTCCTCAGCAGGAACCATAACAAACGGTTTATCTCTAAGAGCATAATTATTTCTTACGTAGCTTTATATCTTCAGTGACTGACTGTAGACCCCGAAGGTGCCGAAGGTTGAGTTTTTTCCAATAAATGATTGACTGAAGGGTTTAACCTATTTCTTGGAATCTGGATAAAATCAGAAATCAGACCTCCTGCATTGGAGTTCATCCTCGAAGAATGCTATGTGTTGTTTAAGAGAGAAATGCTCTGCCAATCACAAAAACCCATTAGCCCTGCTTAGCTGATCAGGTAAGAGATACCAGCGTGGACACAACTGTGGATTGAATGGATTGAATATCTGCACCCGGGTGGTTCACTGCCCTTCTCCTTGGGGTCATCATGTAGCCAGATGCTCTCCCCTTCCTGTGTGACAGTCCTTCAGCTCAGCTCTTTCATGTGTAGGACACGGGCATGCTGAGCAAAAGTGTATCTCTTTCAATCTGGGGGTTCCTCAAAAACTAAGAACTGAAAAAAAGATTATTCTAATCCAGAATGTAAAACAATTATTTCCCAGTTCCTTTAACCTATCTGAATCAGAGGAGAAAAAAAAAAAAAAGCTCGGAATGAATATATCAGAGTTTTCATTTGGTGCCTGTTTTCTTATCTCACAGCCTCTGAAGGGGGCAAGTCCTTCCTGTGACACAATAGATTTTCCTGCTAAAACTTAATTCTCTCCTTATTAATCTTCTGCCAAAATGAAACACAGTCCTGTCACTAGAAGTGGTGATACAATTAATGATAACAGCAAATATCTTTTCTGGAATCGTGTTATTTTAAATAGAACTTTCTTAGTTACTGAAAGTATTATTTTTTAATCTTAAAGACAAATTCATTAGGGTCCTAGCAGTAATAATGGGAGTTCATCACCTCTCATTAATTCATTTCCAAATTGGTTATCAAAGATTGTTTCTTACTATGTTTTTAGGTTTTGAAGACACTATACATGTCTTACATCCTTTTTTGGAATTTTAATTCCTCCTTGAGGGCTTGTATATAAGTGGGCATCTACATATTTTCCTAAAAATTATAAGGTTTCGAAATGAAAACATTTAATATAAAACAGTACCGTATTTTGCCACACATAATATGCACTTTTGCCCAAATTATTGAGGGAAAAATAAGGATGAGCAATCAGGGTAATAGGGTTCTGGAGTTGGGGAGCTCAGGGGGCCCCATGGGGCCACAGCACCCTTCTGCCTGGACCCCTTGGAAGGGATGCAGGGTTCCAGTCTGGGCTGATCCACTATCCAGTGGGAGCAGCTGGAGTGTCCTCTGCTGAGAACTTTCATCAAGGGAAGGGGTGGTGGCAGGATTAACAAACAGGCCACTGTGATGCAAGGTAAGGGCTGAGGCCCTAGTCACATGGGGGAGACCGGGAGCCCACACAGGCCTCAGGGACCTGCCTGGATGCCCCTCGCTGAGCAGCCTCAGAAGCTGTCGCTTCCCCTGGATAAATGAATTTTGAGTCATAAACTGTCCTAGGAATGTCTCTTCAGTTGTGTCCTGAAAATTCTGATAAGCAATATTTTCAGTTCTAAGAATTGAAAGTTTCCCTCCGATTAGTTTTTATATTGTGGTTGCTAACAGAATGCTGACATTGAACTTATCTCTAAGTTGACTGGGGATTTAAAGCTGAAACCAACAGATGCCGATTGTACACAAAATATTGTAAGTCTTCAGGCTCTTCCATGTTCCTGGTGAAAAGATACATTTTGCAAAGATGAACTACATTTATATTGTGCAACACAGAAGGACACGTGTACCAGTATGTGTGACCATGTTGCTTCATTTTATAAATTAGTAAAATATTAGAGAGCAATATTAAAATGGAGAAATAATGTATGGGATACTCATGCTGCAATACTTTACACCAAAATTTATTCAAAATCTACATATATCAATAGGAATGAATTAAATGCAAAAGGCTTGGGATCAGAAGTAGTCTACATTTTTATTTTTATTTTGGAATACTTGGCATTTGTATTTCTGAAAATTTGAAATCCGAAATGCTCCCATGAGCATTTCCCTTGAACATCATGTCAATGCTCAAAATTTTTCTAATTTTGGAGCCTTTCGTGTTGCAGATTTTCTGATTAGAAATACTGAACCTGCACAATACAAAACAAAACCACAGCACAGTATTATATGTTTTTCTGTGACCCTATTTTGCTCATGGATTGAAGGAAACAAATATACCTAAAAAGCGACATGATCAATGAGGGTGGTTGGTACATGCATGAGTAGCTCTTACGTGATTGTTGTACTTATTAATACACAGCTGATGATCTTTTAATTGAAATCTACCACCATTGTTTTTAGTTTAAATCTCTTTTTCGAAGCAAAAATAATTGCTTTAAAATTAATTCTCAGCCATATTTCTTTTGGGTAAGTCTGCAGTCAGTCTAGTTAATGTGGCATATGTAGTGCTTATATATTGTAGAATTTTTCACTTCACAAATATTAAAATGTGTACATATATATATTTATATATGCCAAAGGAAATCTTTCTAGGGCTCTGGCATGTTGCCTTTGTGTAGTTCCTTTGGGAAGACGGTGTTGCACAGTGGAAAAAGTATGAAGTAAGAAGTCAAACCGACCTCAGGGCAAACCACGCTTGCTATAATGAGTGACTTAGAAAAATGTTTTCCCCTCTTAGTTTATTTCTTGGCTAAGCAGTGGCTAAATTTTTTTTTCTTCTGAGATGGGTTCTTACACTGCTACCCAGGCAGTGGTGATAATTATAACTCATTGTAGCCTTGAACTCCTGGACTCAGGTGATCCTCCTGCCTCGGCCTCCGGTATAGCTGGGGCTACATGTGCAAGCCATCACACCTGCCTAATTTAATTGTTTTTTTCATAGAGACACAGTCTTGCAAATTGCCCAGGCTGATCTAGATCTCCTGGGCTCAAGTGATCCTCTGGCCTTGACCTCCCAGAGTTCTGGGATTACAAGTGTAAGCCACTGTGCCTGGCCAACAATGGCTAAATTTAAAAGTTACTGAAAGACTTAAAATATAATTTAATTATGGTGCAAAGCAAGTGGGAGGTATTCTATCAGCAGTAGTCATTACTAACATTATTAGATATTTCTCCAACTGCAATTATCTCTATTTATGTCAGAGATACCTCTGAAGGAAATGAGAAAATGCGCTTCTTAAGATTTAATGGACACAATAATTTTGAAAATTAGAAGAGCTAATGAAAAAGTTGAGGTATGACATTGAGGTTAGTACTTTGTGGTTTTTTTTAAGTGCTTTAAAACAACCATCTTATAATGTTTTTGTCTTTAGTGGCTCAGATAAAGCACAGTGCAGATGACTTATTCACAATGTCTGCAGATTTGGCTGGAGAGACTCAAAGGCTTAAGGGTGAATGTTTGAATGTTACATTGTTTTCAAAGTAGTTCAGAAGATTTATTTTTAAAGAGTCAACTACTCTAGTGAATTTAAGAGATGAAATAGTAAAAATTACCATTAAAATTGATAGCTGTCAAGTGAAGATCAAGAAGAAATTAAGAGCAATCCCTAAAAGGGCAATATAATCTAAATTAAAAAAGAACAGAGTTGATTTTGGCATAGAATTTTAAGGACTTGGCTGTTTTACAAAGTGGTACATACATTTGTGATTCTTAGGAAGAATATTTACAGTCTTAGAAACAATCACTTCATATATCATGATGTGTACATCAGTATGTTATATATAGAAAAATCAGGACAGAGAGAAATAGACTTGAGATCACATTCTACTTTATGGAAACAGCCTAGATAGGAGGACAACTAAAACATTCATCTGGTTGCTTAGGCTTAATTTCTATTTCTGCAACTAATTTAAACTCTAATTTTCCAATAAGTCTGCCCACAGATGGCCACTTTTTTAACTGTCCACGGGTGGCTGACTCACCCTGGTTCACAAGCCTCGATTCTGTATAAAAAGGAAATGGAAAAATACCCTGCATTGTAAGCAATCAAAATGCCATCAGAAGCTAACAACATGGTTTAATTAAAAAGAAAAAAAAATCCATAGTAATTCATTTTTTCCTTTCCCCTCTTCACACAAGAAAATAAGAGGTAATACAAAGCAGCAATTAAAATGAAATCTCCTTTTGCCCTCAGGGTGTCTGAGTAGAACCTTTGCCAATGACATAATTAACTCCAGATTTCTCATTTTTTCCTCTTTGTCACGCTGCAATTGTTCCTGGTCTTCCTTTAGAAACAAGGTGTCTCTTCTGTTTTGTTAACTCTGGGGTTCTAAGAGTCTCGGTAATCTTGTTAGTCTGTCAAAACGATAATACTCTGTGGTTATGAAGCCTATTTGATTAGGCCCCCAGATAGGACTGCACTGAACTCTCATAACCTCAGAGGTGGAGTAACTGGCCTGAAATTACAGAGTGGGTACACCTAGAACCTGCTCCTCTCACGAGAGCAGGCGGGGGAGACACAAAGGTCCAGCATCGCTGCTGAACCGAGCATGCGATCAGCCCTCAGCAGAAAACGCACCTGCTGTCCTGACGTGGGACATCGTGCTGCTCACCCACCCACGGAGACCAAGCCACGACAACCCCTCTAGCCAACAAAGCCACTTGGCAATATTACATAGAGTCCACGTGGCCAGGCTCAGCAGGTGACACAAATGGAAACGCTGTGTCACTTCCAAACTCTGCAGGATGGCTCACTGTCCTGCATGTCTTCACCACGTGTCAAACGGAGATGTCTGATAAATACTGGACTCCACGAAAGGAAGGGGGAGGGCTGGAAGTATCTATTTACACACAAGGACTCCAGGTTGCTCGGAGCAGGAGAAAAGAAAGGGGAAGCCCCATCAGAAGTCTGGGGTAGATAAAGTGAGCTAGGTGGATAAGATGTCACCTCCACGAGACAGCCTGAGCCCCTCTCAAGAGAGAAGCCTTCCATTGGTGAACGGCCCGTGGGACGGTGCTCTCCCCGTAATCACAGGGCCGGGGGAGAGGACAGAGAGAGAGGGCTTACTGTAGCACGCGGGAGTGGCTGAGGTCCTTCATGTCTGAGTCCTCATAGTAGGGTGCTACCATTCCCAGCCCGCTGTCACTCAGCATGCGTTTCCGCAGGGCCGGATTCCACCAGTCCGACATCCTAGAGAGAGGAGGACGCCAGACTGTTAAACATTCACACCCAGCCACCGACTTCAGTTGCCTTTCTCTCAATATGAATCTTGTCTCCAAACCTGAGCAGTCAAATGTATCTTTCTTGCATATTTACCAGACATTTCACATTCATTATGGCATTCATGAGTCTTACCAGTCACGAGCAATTTGTATTATTCGGCTTTCTTTACAGATGAGAAACGCAAATTTTGAGATTAAGTCATTTTAACTGTGACACAGATAAGAAGTAATGGACCTGGCGGGACACAGTGATCAGAAAGTAGCACAGCCCGTCCTCTGTTACTGCCTCCCTGCTCCTGATTTCCGGAGGAAGCAACTGCCCAGAAACAGGAAGGGACTTATTCAAGTGCTAGTGGACTTTCAGGCGACTTTATCTTTGGAGCTGTAGCTGAGCAGACCCAAAGCCATTCCTTTTGGCCATTGTTTGACATGGAGAAAATGACTGAGAGGGCAAGGGCCATGGCGCCTTCACAGAATGGCTCCCCCCTTCCTCCCTCCAGAGCTAGAGCCAGGCAGGTGGGGAGAAGGACAGCCAGCCCCCAGCACCTGCTGCCTCTGCAGTAGGACGCAGCATCGCGCCTGCATCCCCCACCGCAGACGGGCCTGGTGTGTAGCCATGGCCTGCCAAGGTGGCCTTCCCCAGCAGTTCTGGCACTCCCCAGTTACAAGAGGCCATCCCTGTGCCTGCGGGCTGGTCGTCACGCCAGGACAGCTCTGGCAGCACTGGCTGTGGCTTCCTGGGCACACTCTGTATCTGTTCCAGGTGGTCATTTCTGCTGTCCTGTGGCTCCCCACAGACTTGGTACATAGCAAAGGACATCAGCTGACCTTGGCAGAGTGGGAGATACTCACAAATAGCAGCAATGAGCAAAAGAGAAGTGAATCAAGTGAAAGGGGTAAACGTGTGCGAAAGTTTCCTCAAGTGCACCTGTGGACTTGGATAGCACCAGTATGTACACACAACTGCATTTGATGCATGTGTGTGTGTATTTCCAAGGCCACCCTTACTGCAATCATCCATCCCCCATATGCCAGTAAACCCCTGGTTTCATTATACTCCAAAACAGCAGAAACTCTTGTCTGGTTTTATTCTTCCACTGTTGTTTTCCAAGTGTGTACACTCATACTTGGCACACAAAAAAACTCTACATAGTTTTGAATTGTTAAAGTCACCTAGAAATGTCTGTAGATTTCAAAATACTTCGATTTCATTAAAATGTGAAGTCCAAACCAGACATAGAAGTCACGTGTGGCCAGCCTCACACTGGTGCCCACACTCACCCCGAGGCTTGCTCCACTACCAGGTCGGGCATTCCCGGAGGTGTCCCCACCGGCTGAGACACCACCATGTCGGGGTCCAGAATAAAAATCTCATCTTGGGAAATCTCCATCACGAAGTGCAAATGTTCCTGAGAAGAAAATAAACTCATCAGATGATTGATAGGATGCTCAGTCTTCCATCTGAAAAATAACAAAACAAGGCACTGTGGGTCTCGAAGAAGAAGGAAAGTCTGTGACAAGGCAAATGACCACAGCATGTTGGCAGAGCCTGCTCAATTGACGTTCCTCCCTGAAGCAAAAGCAGTGGGTGAGAGGGAGAGAGGGAGAGAGGGATCCCCTTGGTTCAGGATCCCCAGTTAACCAGAATCTTAATTAGAAATGACCAGAAAATGGCCTCATTGCTTCCCCTATCCAGCTGCTTCCATCACAGTGACATCCCACATGCCACTTGGTCCAGCAGGAGGCATGACAGCCTAGACTTCTGTCCCTCACGCTGGTCACAGGTAAGCGCATGTTAACAACTGGTTTTATCACTGGGATCAAAACGGTGTACTTTTTTCCAGCAGAATTGAGAGAGTGAGAGGACTTGTCAAGCTTGGAAAAAAGCTGCTTCTTTTTTTTTAATCATTACTGAACTCTGGGGATTGATGAACTGAAACTAAGTAGGCCAGATATACAGTTGGGGTCTCAAACTTACTAACCAGAAATGAGCCTAAAAAGGCATAAAATTTGGGTAAAAGGGAGTGAAAGGACCAGTGTGAAGGGAAATTTGGAGTGCAGGCTGGTGATAATATCTACAAGCTCAGCTATGGTCTGTACTCATCTGCAAGGTCAAGCCATTGGGTCCATAATTCATAAAACATGTGACGGCAAATGAAAGGTTCACAGCTTAGGTTACAACACCATTCCAAAGTCTATAAACGTGTCAGTGTGTTTCTGAGAAAAATGTGTATGCTTTATACCTATAAAGTATATTGACTTGGGAATTTTTCACTTTCATAAGAAGGGCAAAGAAAACCTACCTGAGATCTGTCTATTCGATAAAAGCGATCAGCAGAAGTTGCTAGAGAGAGAAAAAAAAAAAAAAAATACAGCAATCAGGATGTTCTGTGATCTAGCATCAAATTTATAGCCTTCTCTTCCACTAATGCCATACAAAACCCTTACATTCAAACATGCTAAACCACTGACCAGTCCCTAAATCTGTTAAGAAAAACACAGCACGTTCATGCCTTACTGTTGCTACTACGATGCTTACTTACAAAGTCTTTCCCCATTTTCTTTGATATACAAATCTTACTTGTCTTTTAAAGACCTCCCTAGCCCAGACCAAATTCATTGCTTTCACCTCTGAGCACGTCTATACTTTGTTCAGACTTCGTATAGAGACTGTCTTCACAGATACTCTGAGACTAAGAGACTTGCCTCTTGAAAAGTCTGTATTTCATTCATTTATGTCCCCAGAAATAAGCTAAGGATCTTAAACAGAGAGCTGTGACTCGATAAATCCATGTATTGAGTAAATACAAAGCTAGGGAAAAAACTGTACTTAATCACTTCTCGGCCTTTTGACTCAGATCAAGTGTAGGAAAAAAACTATACTTAGATGGGGTCCGGGAAAGGGACTCCCATTTTAGAAAACAGCTTGAAGATTCAGGCCAGGGATAACATCTGGCCTTAAGTGAATCATTTCACTTTCAAACGACATCCTTTGAGCCACATCTGAAGGAAACCAAAACAGAAAAAAAAATTTTCACATTTAAGCATCTTTAAAGGGAAATTTGGTTGCACCTGTAGCTGGAGGAAAAAATCTCAATGAAAAATTTCATATTCCTAGAAATTATTTTGATTATTCTTTAATATTAAAAAGAATTCTGTTCCCCCCTCACATCTAAGTGAGTCTACATATTACAAGATTTTCTACAAAATTAATCATAGCATGAGAGAAAAACTCAAAATGCAAATGATCATTTAAAAATCACAAATATTTAATGAGTAGCTTCTGTCCACAGGGAACTGAGCTGAGAAGCAAGCCCATTATGGTCCCTGCTCTCTAAAAGGTAAGAATAGAGGAAAAACTGTCCCAGAAGCACTTTAGCAACTTTTTTCTTTTTGACCATGACTGCAATCACCTTTTAAAAGTTTATACTGAAACTCTTTGTAGAGTAAAATTAATATCTGGTATAAGACTTATCCACACCTTTAACTTTATCGAAGACTGTATACAGAACATAATGACATATAAATAGTTTCACAGTTTTCTTAAATGTAAGTCGTTCCTCTATGAATGCAGAACAACAGATGATTGTGTCTCTCATTGCTATTGGAATAAAGGAGCTGAAGGAAAATTTTCAGAGATAGCTGATGAACCATTAATGAAAATCTGCATTAATGTGAGTTCAATCCCATGCGTGTACAGACAAATGCCCACTGTCACACTCACATATCCCACCACACGCTTATCCACATTGTATCCACTCAGATGTGCACACAGATAAGTGAAAAACAGGTCTATATAGAATACCCTGTCTGCACATAGCAAGAGAGAGACCGGGTATTAAATACATGGGGTAGTGTACAAACAAGAATATCCAGGGCAAAATGTACTGCATACGGGTAACTGGATAGAAACAGTGTATTAGGCAGTGAGAGATGCTTGAGATAGCAAAGGAACTCATTAACCAATCATAAAATAATTTACCAGGCATGCAATGCATCATGCTCAGCAGAGTAGACTTAAATGAAACTGAAATTGTCTACCCTTTTTACAAAAATATATGAATACCCTACTAAAATGATGATAACCTAATGAAACGAAAATAATATGAAACTTCCTTAATAGCACAGCAATGAGCACCCATCCTATACATACAGAATTCAGCTGCAGACCTAAATTCATTTAAGGTAGGCACTCAACAAGTTTTAGGGAAAAGGGACTGATGAAAGGGAGGGAAACATTAGCCAGAAGCTAACCAACTTTCTGAGAGGGAAATGACTTCAGGAAAGGGGCTTGATGTTGGCAAGCCCACATGACTTGAGATCAAATCCCAATCATGAGAACTAACACAAAGGCTTCTGAACGATCTTCTGGAAAACTTGAGTCCACTCTAACAATCGATGCCTTGCTCTGCCACATTCCCAACACCCCCCAACCCTGTGCCCCGAGAAATGCAGAAACACTCACCATCTAGGAAGCACCAGCGAGGGGAGAGCCTCTGAGCTGACAGAGCCCTGGGGAAGGAGGTTTCACGGTCCTGCAAAGAGACACACACATGCCAGAGGCTCTAAGGACGAGACCCGAGGGGCTCCCCTTGCCCAATACTCCGCAGTGTCACCTCTTTCTAGAGCAAGCATTCTTTCCTAAACAAAGCACCGGTGAGAAGACCAGATCACGTTGTTTACTATAACACAAACAGGGCCCTGCTGTGAAATTTTTCATAGAACTTTGTAAAGCAACTCCCATAAAAATTTCCAGGAGGTTTTCAATCACTCCATGAAACATCTGCAAAGGATCTAATCCAGGATGTCTATCTCCTCTTAGAAATTTCGTTTACTCCCTTTTGGGAACCCAGAAACTGGTGGCAGCTGCTGTCACTGACATTTGGGTTCTCCACATAGTTCTGAGGCACTGGCACTGAACAGGAAAGAATCACTTTACCTACTGGCCAGACAAGATTTATTGTATGTGACAAAAACAAGAAGCCAACCACATGCAGGTTCAAATCTCCTTGGGGCTAGAGCAGCAGCTGTTATTCAAGGTCATTTAGCTGCATGGAAACGGGAAATCAACCTCATATGTTGAGGCTGCCTCTAACCTCAGGCTCTCCCACTGAACCTGATTACAGAGTAGATGAGTGTAGGGACCTGGGGACTCCACAATGGCCCGGCACTGAGGGTGACGGCATGAGAGAAGACTCAGACTCAGTTATCTCAGATGGAAAAACCAAGGAGGGCCGGAGAGGCACACGCTGTCCCTAGCACAGGGAGTGGCCTGGAAGTGTGCCCCGAGCAGACTTCTCAAGGCTCCTCTTATTTAGTAAAAACCATAAAATGTGCTGAACACATAAAACTAATAATAAAAATAGTGGAACTAAACACAATGGTTACCTTAAGCAATCATTAGCAGCAAAAACCCAGACGTAAAAAGGACAAAAATGGGAAAGAATCATAAGGGCTACATCATGTGATTCTAAATATAATCTAACAGGGGGTAATCTTTAAGTCTTAGCTTGCTCCGGTGATTCCCATCTATACCTTGGCATGGCTCAGTTGATAATAATCTTCATTGCCAAACGCTTTGTTCTTACCCCGACGAACTACTAGTGCCATTGACCGCAATGCGGGTGGGGTGGGCTGGAGAAGCCTGGACGGTGGTCTAACAGGCTCTCAGAAACGTTAGCCCTGAGCTGCCGGGTGCTGAGCATTCCGTTTAAACCATCAAGCTCTTATTGGGATCTGAGGAATCTGGACTTTGACCAACACGTTCTCTAGAATGCTAAGCTTAGCCTGAGCTACACTACATCCTCAGTGAAGACCCACAGACGAGGAGGGAAGGAAGCAGTGCCAGACCGGCTGCGACAGAATCATTTCTGCCCAGCACTGAGCCCCGCAGGATGGTGCTCATTTGCCTTAACTAACGTTCTCTAGGCTTCTCACCTTTAAGACCTCTGATTAGCCCTCTACTATTTAACATCAAGGCCAGCTGGGCTTAGATAAAAATATTTCTCTACTCTCCAAAGCTAGGACCTTGGTGCGGAGATTGCACAGTCCTTTCTTCCCTTAAATTCTATTTCTGTGTCCTTACCAAAATCTGCTCCTGCACCCTTGAACTCACTAAGTCTTCTGTGCTCAAGGGCTCTGTCTCCCCACAAAGTATATTTCTTGTTACATCTTCTGTTCCTAAATCTCTCCTCGTTCACCCGTCCAGACGCCTGAGGTCTGTGTTTAGGATCCACTCCCTGCAACTCCCTGGTACTCAGTTCAACCATGACCTCTAGAAACTTGGCTTCTGACCCACCAATCTTCAAAGGCTGCCCTTCCCAGAGATTTGAGGGGAAAGCTTGCTTCCCTGATTTAATGCTGCTCTTAGTCCCCAAACTTCCTTGGAGCCTCTGAAGCTTTTATTTCTTGTAAGGAATTAAAGCTACATCAGCAGAACAGGCTGGAGAACTGGAAGATGACTGAAAACTGAAAGGATTATCTCTTTGGGATTTCAAACTTTAAAAAAATTAAAAATTTGGGTGGCGCCTGTGGCTCAAAGGAGTAGGGTGCTGGCCCCATATGCTGGAGGTGGTGGGTTCAAACCCAGCCCCAGCCAAAAAACTGAAAAAAAAAAAAATTCTCTACTAAGAAAAGTGTTTCCTATGATAAATAAAAAAATGTAGAAAGCATTTTCTAGTTTAAAACACATGATGTGGAACCTTCTAACTTGGCTCATAGTGAAACTGAAATTACTGGCAGAAATGGGACAAAGAATGGAGGCCAGGTCTCCGTGGGAAAGATACTGGAGTCGGACGTTTCTCAGGCTTTGAGACGTTCAGCTGGAGGGAGCATCACCGGATGCAGCTGTGCTGGCGGCGACACACACGTCGTGGCAGCTGGAGCCACAGGTATGGATGCTCTGGTGTCCACAGAGGATGGGGGAGGAAACAGGGATAAGGCGGCAGAAGGGAGAAGGGAGCCACTCAGAGGTGGCCTTGACCTCCGAGCTTCATCCACAATCCCTGCTGTCTCCTCGCTTGATCCTCAAACAAAGCCTGTGCTTAAGTCAGTGGTTCTCAAAGTATTCAACCCAGACCAGCAGCCTCAGCTAGAAACTTCCTAGAAATACAAATTCCACAGACCCCAGGCTACACAAGCCCTAGAAGTGGAAGCCAACAATCTGTTTTAACAAGACTTTCGTGTGAGTCTGAACCATGGGCCTGAAGTTATCAGCACAAAAGGAACCCATCTTATTACTAGAAATATCGGGTATATGGAGGTGTTTGTTTGTTTGTTTGTTTGAAACAGAGTCTCACTTTGTCACCCTAGGTCGAATATCATGGTGTCACAGCTCACAGCAACCTCAAACTCTTAGGCTCAAGCAATTCTCTTGCTTCAGCCTCCTGAGTAGCTGGGACTACAGGAACCCACCACAATGCCCAGCTATTTTTAGAGACAGGGTCTCACTCTTCCTCGGGCTGGTCTCAAACCTGTGAACTCAGGCAATCCACCTGCCTCAGCCTCCCTCGGAGATAGGATTACACTTGTGAGCCACTGTGCCCAGCGCTGTATGGAGTTTTTAACATGAATGGATTCTGAAAATTAAACAAGTGATGGACGAAAAATTAGTCTCATTCAGGACTGCTACCAAAACTCATATTTATGGATATAGAATATGAACATATTGATATAGTATGGATACAGAGCTAATTAGATAAATATCTCTCTTTTTTTAACTGGCTTTGTCTTCCTGCTGGGTAAGCTAAATGAAATCTTGACATGTGCTTACTACCTATTTATATGAGAATGATGTTTAACACTCTGAGAATTATATTTTGACACATGTGATATCTTATGTTAAAGGAATTTAAGGTTCTTAATGCATTTTTGTAAAATATGTAAAGCTACTGACATCTCTCAGTTTTGGTGAGAAATGTAATTATAGACTAAGAAATTTGAAAGTGATCTGAAATGTTTAGTGGCATCTAGGAATGCTAACAAGTAAAGGGATTAACCAGAAACATGGGATTAAACATCAAGAACTCTTTCTGAATTTTGATGTCAAATATGCCACAGGGAACTCTGTGAAAACATATTGTAGGCAAAATTCAACTGAAAGATTAGATAAATGCGTGCTTTGTCATTTTAAAAACATTTGTCTTTTAAGAATTGATACCGCTATCTGTAGGATATTCAAATTGATAAAATTAGATAATACTTATTTTAGTTTAATAAAATTCAGGTTGATATACTGCGTTAGCCTCATGGCTAGCTTAGTACAGACTAGTAAAGAAGTGTTAATAAGATATATCTTTTAGTGTATTTGGAGAGTTTTATGCATATACCTGACTTAATGTATTTATTTTACTTATTTTTCTTTTTGTGATCCAAAGCATTTGATATGACTTGGCACTTTTTAAAGAAATTTTGTCTAAAGAGAGTATTTCCATCCTCCTTGGTGAAAATACATTGCTGTAAAGCTCTTTACGACACTTGAATGGGGCTGCAAATAGCTTTAACGATCCTTGAACTCTCTGAGAATTTCATTAGATCTGGTGTGTCTCCATGTGTATGCATTTTCCTGGAGAGAGGAACCACTGCTCTCTAGATTACCAAAGTGAAATTAAAAAGATACGAATTTAAAGAAAATGATTAGGTCAGAGGGAATTCAACAAAATAAGAGGCTGTGCAAGGCTGACCACCGAGACCAGCAGCTTTGAGGGGCACCACAAGCCCAGCCCCACCAGCTTCCGGGTGTGAGAATCTAGGCACACTTCCTACCTAGTCTGTCCCTTGGATACCTCCTTTTAGGACAGCCACACTATGTCTATGAAAAGGGCTTCTTTGGGGAATAAAGGGAATGGTACATAAAATGCTTCTTCCATCGCAACCTCATGTTGATACACAGATACAGTTGTGCAAGTGTCGGAGCAACTGGGCCAAAATTATTTTCCCTAAAACAACTTGACCCTTAGTCACACATGGGGTTCAGAGAATGCAGGCCCCTTTCCAAACCAGATCATTTAGATGGCGCTACCACCGCTGACACTATTTTACCCGTGAATATATTTGTGATCACATTTTGAGTTTCAAAGAAAAGAAAGAAATAGGACAAATCTATATGAATGGGCACAATAAAGAACATTTAAAAAAGGCTGAAATCCTGACATTAGTTGGTTTGCTGCTTTGCCAGGCTTGTCTTCATCAGCAATCCAAAGCCTCTCTTCATAATATTAGAAGTTATACGATTGTCTTAAATACAGGGTTTTGTCTTCAGGGCTGAATGTCTTGTACCACCAACTGTACAAGTACCACTGTACCACTATTTTTCAGAACTTTCCCTTTCACTGCCTGCACCTTTCCCCCATTTATTTAATATTAACTGTGCTTACTTGATATTTCTTTAGCTTTACCAAAATTAACTGTTTACTTGCTGACTTGGGCTGTCAGTGGTTGCAAAGCTATAAATTATTCCTATTCCTATGATGAAATTGTAATCTACCTTTTCAGTGTGTACTTACTAAAGCCAAAGAAGTCCAAGTCATAGGCCTTGAAGGTCAGAAAGAACAAAGCATGGACCACGTCCTTGAATGGTAGCTACGTCCTAGGAGTCAGTTCGCGTGTTCCCCACACTTCTCTCTGTCTCCAATTTTTAGAGTTAATATATGTCTGACTTACCAAGTTCCAACTTACTGTCCCAAGGGATGGCCATTTTAATTGTGATTTTGATTTATTTCCTGCTGTTGCCAAAAGCCACTGATTTCAGGGAAAGGGATTTTGAGTCAGCTGCCAAAAGAATCAGAGTCTGGTAATGAAAATAGCAGAAGACATTAATTGTTGGCAGGGCAAATGAAAGCCCCGGCTCACATTTAAAAAACTTCTCAAGCCTGAACTTGGAGGTAACAATCTTTGGTCTGGAGCAGTAGTTTTTAAATAGTCCTTACGCTGACATATGGCTGAGAGGTGTCGCTCGGCATGATCCTCAATCATTCAACCCAGTTACACAGAGGCTGGTCTCATGATGCGGAGTAGAACAGACAGCTGATGCCTCTTCCACCTCGTACCCCTTCCTTCTACTCCCAGTCCTCCCCCCACAGCCTCTGGCCTGCCTCCTCACCTCTGCCTGACATTGAAAGATAAGAAACATTAGTCTGGAAAAGCAGCCAAAAATCACTGCAGGACACTTTGGGGGCTGGTAATTTTTCTTTTTCCCTCCTTTTACAGTTTGCTCACATTTTACTTCTGGGAATTTTTCCATAAACATGGTTCTACGTCTGTATCCCTTGGTAGCTACATATTAAACAAAATTTAGACTACTCAGATCTTTCTAATTTTATCTACCAATACTTTATAGTTGGGGACACTTCCCTGAGCAGTATATGTTACTATGAGAATCCTAGATTGGAAAGTTCAGGTCTCACAAAATGATCCCACCTGGTTTTAGAGTTACCTGGCCACTACCACAGAGTTCACTTAGGAATATTATGTTACAGTCTCAATACGAGGGAAATTTTGAGCCAAAATTCTATTTATGTGCAAGATGTTTTTCTTGTGTTATTAATAAGGCTGTAAAACATAGCTCCACCCACCCCACACTTCTTCCTGAACCTCCTCCCCTGCACCTAAAAGCTAGCCACAGAGGAAGAATTTCAGGCGCAAGAGTCTAAGTAAACTACTCAAAACTCCCTGGCCTCCACTGCTGGTGGAGGACATAGATGTCTTTTACTTTGGAATCCATGATCTTATGTATTGACTTTTATAGCGTCTAGAAAAATTAGTCATATTTGGTGTTTAGAAGGATGGGTGGGATTTGTACAGATCAAATTTGAAGATGAAAAGTTTCTAGACTCAGGTCAAACAAACACACACCAAAGAACAAAAATTAGAATGATCTTAATGTCTGTGAAGACCTTCTTTCTACTCTAGCATTCAAGGACTTCATAGTTTCCATTTTCGTTAATTGTGAAACTCGTTTTCCTTATTTCCTATGAGGACGTTCACTCCTGCTAACTCATAGTTCGTGCTCCTGTTCCAGGTTCATTGTCTGTCCACTTCCCACCACTAAGTACCTTGCTGCTTGGGAATCCCATAGATACATGGCAATCAATGGGCAGCAGAAGGAACCACAGCCCAGGGACCAGGAACCGAGGCAACATTCATCCAAAGAAAATTCTACTTACAGATTGTAGATAACTTTGCTATATGTTATATGATTATAATTCTAAGTTCCATATAAATATAACTAACCTTAATAGGTTTTTAGCATGTGACATGGTTATCATTTCTGTTATATCTTTTGTTTATTCATTTGTATCTTTTTTGAGGCAGGGTCTCACTCTATTGCCCAGGGTATAGTGCAAAGGCGTAGCTCACAGAAATCTCAAACTCCTGAGTCAAGTGATCCTTCTACCTGACCCTCCCAAGTAGCTGGGACTATAGGTACATGTAACTATTCTTGGCTATATTTTTTCTAATTTTATAGGTCTTGTTTTTGCCCAGGCTGGTCTTAAACTCCTGGGCTCAAGTGATCTGCCCGCCTCATTCTCCCCAAGTAGTAGAATTACAGCCATGAGCTACTGTGCCCAGCTCCATTTCTTCTTGATTTCCACATCTGTACCTTGAAGTTTACTGCAGCATTATTTATAAAAACAATGGCGACAACTATATAAAACCAATCTACAGATCTAGAGTTAAATCCACATCAAAGAACAGAATGGTCCTTTTAAAAGACTGAGTTAGAGTCTCACCTAATAGCAAGATATAATTTCCCTGATATATTACTGTTAATAATAAATGATGGCATACTATGGATAGCAAGCACATACAAATTATAAAGCTACTTTGATTTAAAAAAAAAAACAAGCAAACCCCATAGGTATATTCATGTATGTCCATGTGTAACTTTGTGTCCGTGTAGGAAATGGAAGAAAAGCATGCACATCAGAAAGGTCTACCTTGGGTAAGGAGTTAAAATCCAAGCAGAAGTTTAGAATTACGTACCATCTGAAAACTAAAATAAGCCAAGTTCATAAAACCTGGCCAACTGCATGACACACGTAGCTTATGAAAGCCAAGAAAAATATATTGAGGACCTTGATATCAAAGGCAAATTCATATGGTATGGGTTAAAAATGGAGCAGGAAGAAAAAGAAGAAGATTATCAGAAAGGGATTCACAAGTTAAAGCCATGGTCTGTGAACTTTTAATATTCAGACATTCTAAACTAATAATGACCACACAGGTAATCAAGTTCATCTGTACACAGGGTGCAAGTAATTCCTGCATCGTTTCTGTTTACACACCTTTCTCTTGCACTCATAAAAATAAAAAGAGATAATGAGAATACAAGAAAGTAACAGTGATGTATAGAGCTGATATTGAATTTGCTGTAATTTTTGTTTAAAGTAACTCTCGTCACTGGCCCGTTGTGGGCGATACACCTCACATTAGGTAGATACCTCATTGTCCTCGCAGAGGGTTGGCAGACAGGTAGAGGGGGTGGCCTTGGTGGTAAGGAATCCTGGACTCTACTGAAGGGTGGCTGGCCGTGCCATGTAGGTCATGAAGGGACTTCAGGAGGAAAGAGGAGGAAAAACAAAACATCCCTTTGCAGAGGGGTGAGTATCAGTTCCAAGGAAGACCTTAGCTTCCTGGAAGCCCTAGGTTGGACCTGGCCGTGTTCTCATCAGTGGATAAGCACAAGAACAAATGGTCAGGATATGCTTCATTTGTGAATGCTGCATATGAACATAAATGTACAGTGACCTATATTCTGACAGAACCCAAATTACAATCTTAGAAATATGCACCTTTCAGAAGCACCTGACAGAAAAAATTCAAGAAACATGATTGCGTGAATGCAGCTACATTTCGAGAGATGGTCACATAATTACCTGTGCCATGCCTCTAACTATCACATCTACAGCTTTCAGGGGTAATTCAGGACCTCTAATCTCCTCCACCCCCTCAAATTGCATAATCAAACCAATGATTCATCAAAGAGATGAGATGCTTGATTTGTTCGGTTTTTGATCTGTTATTATTCTTCATATAAATGGTGCGATTCAGATGAATGCAACTGTCACTGCTCCATAATGTAGCCCAAGTAACATAACCTTAGATGTAGGAGGCTCCTTTCTATTTTAAATATAATAATCTCCTAAAATTACATGCTCTCTAAATGAGTAATATTAATAAAAACTGCTCATTTCAAAAATCTGTGATATGTGAATTTTCTCTTTTGATATATGTTAATGAAAAATCTGTCTCTGGTGCTAAAAATATAGCCACATGCATAAAAGCAAACCTGAAATTTCTCCTCCGTATATTTCTGAAAGCCAACTGCCAAACGTTATATGGAATTGATGAGGAAATCATCTGAACCACTATTTGGCAGGCATATGCTGAACTTGCCCTTAATTTCCATTCAATTACTCACAGCTGATGCACACATAATGTAAAGTAGGCACGGCAGCCCCATTACACACCCCAGTAAGTTCTCTAATTAAGCAATATTCACCCGGTGTTTAACTATATACCTTCACTGTGAATGAAGTTATTTTTCTTTCATAAAATTTGGTAAAGATGTAAGCACAAGCAAAATAAAAGTCCTATGGGTTGGGAATCTCTGCTTCATTTAATAATGTCCAGCCAATAATCACCTTACCTTTAAATTTCTCTGTTGTTAACCCATCCAAATTTCTCATCTGTCTGCCCCAACATCTCCCACACCCAACCTACCCATCCGGTTTTTTTTTTCTGTCACCAAGTTGCATACAAATATGGGTTTATGTGTCCCTGGCTAACTATCGTCCTAATTAATACACTTGCTCCTGTTTTTATATTTCAAAACACTTTCACTTTGAACCTACTTCACCACCCACAACTCCTACAGGAGAGGAATACAGAAATGGGATGGCCATTCTTAGAGCCAGCTTCGGAACATAAAGAAATAGTGAGAAATACTGAAGGACTCAACTACACTCAGACTTTGGACTTGACTTTACAATTGTAAACAATGTAACCTAATCTTACATGCAATATAACCTAATCATATATTTATGAAATAGAAAAGCAAACAAAAATACACACAAGTTAAACAAACAAACAAGAAATAGTGGTGGTGCAGTGGAAGATAAAATTGACAGCTATTCCAACATTTTCAAGAATCCATTTGCATGAGAAAGTCTTCCATTGACAATACTGACAACTGTGCGAGTGTGTGTGGGTGCATGTGTGCGCGTGTGTCTGTGTGTCTGTGTGTCTGTGTGTATTGGCAGGACCACTTTTACTTGTCGGAGCAACAGACCTGGCCCAAGGCAAATATTACTTAACTCCTCATGCGACTCATTTCTGACAGCTTCAATCTAGTCTAAAGGACCAATATTCTCCAAAGTTCCCAGGTGGCCCCTGCCCTTCTCTAAACTAAGCTCAATTAATTTAATTGCCAAAAAGACTCTCACTAAAATTTGTTTCACACTATCTGCTGAAAAACTCTTCTAGAACCCAGAAAACAAATGAAGGTGGAAGAGATTTCAGAGAAAGGAGAGCGACGTATGAGGACTGCCGGCATAAACGGATGAGGAATGAATGAAATATTGGTGAGAAAATACTGTCTGCCTAGGCCCAGACAGAGCTTTCATGGACTGCAACACAATCTGATCCTCCAGAAGAGCATGGATGCAGTTGAGAAAAGGGGATCAGAGGATGAACAATGGTTGTAGACTTGGATTGACCAAGAGTTGGTTTTTCTTATGGAAGGGAAGACATCTGGACTACTCTGAAAGAGGAAAAGACTTTTCATAAATTTTATGCCTAATTTTAAATACTGCAACCATTCTAGCATTTATTTTAAGTAAAATGATTCTTAGAGAAAGGAATCACCTGGGTGAACACATTTTTGAACCTACCACTGAATCCTATGGCAGTCTCTGAAATAGCACACACAATGTCTAGTGTCCCTCAGAGCATCTCCCTGGGGGGATGGGAAGGACCCGGAACGTCTGTGAAAAACCGCTAATTACTGAAGACACAGGTGCCTCTATCTCCACTCACTTCCTGTTCCTCCTTTTTTATTCTTCCCTTTTCCTCATCTAGGATTTACACCTTTCACAGTCCTCAGTTATGTTCTGAAGACTCTCAGAACATCTCAGAGTTTCTCCAGTTCTAAACTGTTGGTTTTTGGGATGGCAGGCTACAGAATTCCTTGTGGTAGGGGGCGTCCCTGTGATTATAAAGTGTTTACCAGTCTCCTTGGCCTCTGCTAAATAGATTCTAACAAAAGTCTCCGGTCACTGCCAGATGTCTCCTACGAGATGGGGCAAAACCTTTCCAGGGGTTGAGGACCACTGGAATGGTTGACTCTACCTCTATTCCTTAGTACTATTATGGCTTGGAGTTAAGAAAGTATATAATGATTTCTAGGAAGAAAGCAGAGAAGGAATTGTTTCCTAGTAGGTAGCGTCAGGAAGCATCTTTTATCAAACTGGCAGATAGAGCCCAATTTCTCTATAGATCCCGGTTTATTCACCAAGCTCAAGAATATCCTAAATCTGCAAGCACGAGGCATTTTTTGCTCATCTAATTCATGGGTTGCAGGTTACATAGATGCTGCTATGGTGGAGGGGGCCTTTGTATTTTGACCTCAGATCAGATAGCGTAGGCAGGAATTTTCAGCAGGTTAGAGTCAGCCAACATATTTTGTATGACCCATAACGCCTTGTTAGGTTAACACAGGCATTGTGTCTGAGCCTCGGTGCTTTGTCGGCAATTCAATCCGTATTTGGAAAAGGAAGAAACCAAAGCGATGAAATACTTAAGTGGCGAGGAACTGCCATATGGCTCACTAATAAGGTATCTTGGGCACAGGTACACCTTTCTGAAGGCTGCTTTTCTCTTGAGTTTTCCCCTCAAAACTTTGAAAAGAGTCAGCTAAAATCTCAGCTGCAAATTAGTGAGCTGCCAGGAATTTCTCAAGCTTGAAAACTTACTAGTGTTTATTCATTCTCTTCACAGTTAATTCTCTAAGCATATTTAATGCCATCTCATACATAAGGAAGCTCATTAAAAAGCATTTAATGCATTTAGGTATTCACATTTCTTACAGTTTTTAGTCCAACAATACCCCAGTCTCTACAGGGACCAACTAGGGATTCTGATATTATCAGTTTCTGCATTAAAGAAACAAAAAATACAATTCATATTAAATATCCTGCCAGTTGGTTTTGTCTCTTTCTACATAAAAATTAATAGCACCTATATCACATGTATTTTAGAATATGCACACCTAGAAAAAGACACAGAAATTAATCTGCATCATCTCAGCCTCTCAGCAGCATTTGGCAGTCCCTTACTTTTTCTGTTCTGAAATACATTTCACTCTTGGTGCCCATAACACTACTTTCTCCTCAATTTCTGGCTCTCCTGCCATTCGGCCCAATTTCCATGGGTCTTCTTGGTGAATTGCTCCCTTCAACCTCTGCTCTTGCTGACTGATGAATAAACACAGACATAACATTGGGTCCTCTTTATCTTCACCCTCCCTGGCTGGGGGGGGGGGGGGTCTCTTCCAGCTTTGTGGTTTTAAGCACCATCTTTTTGCTGAGGATGCCCAAATTTCTATCTCTGGGCCTGGATGTCTTGATGAGCTTTAATAGTCACATCCTCAACTTCCTACTCATCAAACCTCTTGGATCTAAGGCACAGCAACACCAGTGAGGCTAACACAGACCTCCCTATTCCCTCCAACTCATTCCTCAACCAGTAATCCATGCCCTGCTCAGGAAATTCCTGACCACTTTCTCACTGCGCTTGGGAATTCTAACACAGTTTCTCTCTTGGTTAAACTTCCTGTTTAATGAGCAGATCCTGTGCTTTTAGGACCTTTTTTGTTCCAGCGATCCCAGAATAGTTAAAGGCCCCAGCTTTTGATAGCTCTGCTCTCTCCTTTCATCATCCTGAGGACAGGTATGGGAAAGGTGATAGTCCTGGCATGAGTCCTTAATCATGGCATTGGTTATCCTACATGCCCAAAATCTTCTGTTGTGATGTTTATAATGCAGCAGTTTTGATACAATACTAGGGTTTGACTTGACTGCTAGTAAACAAAAAACTGCAGCAGTATTTCAACATGGTTGGAAAAATATCATTAATCCTTCTGTGTGTTTTTATTACCAAACAATAAATGAAAAAAAGTTCCTTATCATATCCTAGAGTCTCTGCCATCCCTACCTCTGCACATGTGCACAACCACAACCTAAGGAAAATATGACACGAGATATCCACGATCAAAACTCTCACGCCAAAATGACTACATGACATAAGCCAGGATAATAAGTGTATTATTTTCATAAAACTAGTTAGTAGAAGTGTTCTGCAAATTTTTATAAAATCACAAAGGTTCAAAATGTCCAGAATCAAAAATTACAAACAGTTACAGTTTTATAGAAACTGACCTTCATAGTAACTATCACTGCTAATTGTTAGATATCAGCTCTATTCTTTAAAAGCACTACAATTTGTAAAATAAAATTACCCCTAGATATTGGGTCTAGGAAAATATGCAAATAGCCAGTGTGAGAAAGACTGTGGTCTATTTATCAAGGAAAAAAGAGGTAGAAATTTACCTTTTAATAGTAAAAAAACAGCCCAGAAGCAGTTTATTTTTTCAACATAAACACACCTAAGTGACTCTCTTTCAGCTGCAGCCAGACAAAAAGAAGAGCTCTGGAGTTGTATAATGTGTTGTTTGAAAAATAAACACACAAACAAATACAAATCTGAAGGCTATTCATGTCAGTAAGCCTAGAGATTAACGAGTGGTTTCCACTGAGGAGAGAGGGTGTCTGTTGGTAAAGGAAGAAAACTACCTAGAAGGCTACAAGGGTTTTCTTTTCATTGTTGCTATCGTTGTTTACGCTAAAAGATGTTAATCTGGAAGTTTCAGGTGTAGGAAAATAGACACCAAAATTCATAGAGAGGTGTTAAGCCAGGATTTACAAATTTAGACATGTTTAAATCTCTCCCCATGTGGAGGTATAAAAGGGTCTGTGAAGATTTATTTGGAGAGAGTTGGCAGCGCTATGATTCCCATGTACCGCTCCCAACAGGCCAGGATAGATAAGGGGCTCTGAGGCTTCAATGGAACTGTTCAAAGAGCATGGCATGGGCCCCGTGCACTTTGGGATGAGACTGCGGACTGGTACCCTCGTCCTGCTTGGAAACCTCCTGGTAAGAGGATGGCTGATGATGTCCAGGCAGCACAGGAGGGAGGGGAAACTGGGAACAAGCTGCACTCTCAAAGCCTGTGGGGGCAAAGGACAACTGGGTGCCCTCCGATGATGGACTTCATCATATAAAAGAAAGAGGGAGACTAGGTTTATTGGCTCTTGTCCAAAAGACAAGGATGAACCAACTAAATTACATTTTAGAACTTTTGCTTCATGATTGTGGAAAACAGGGAATTCTCTTCCCTGGATGTGAAGGAAAAAACACATAGCCCCAGTCACCAATGGCTGTCATCGTGAACCATGAAAACCTCTAGCCCAGGTGTGACACTGACAGAAAGATGAGAACAAAGCAGAAAGACCGGCAGAAAAACAGAGTGTGAACCAGGACCAAATGGCACGCGGAATCCCCCCTAGATCTGCACTTTCTGCTAATGGGAACCAATAGACCCTTTCCTTCCTAAGAGAGCTTGAGTTGGAGTTTCTATCTCCCACTGAAAGCACTTTTGTTTTACAATCGCTTCTAAATGATGGGGAAAAAAATCCATAGTCTGTACTTGTGTTAGACTAGGCTGGTCCAAAATCATGAAAATGCAAAAGAATCAGAATAACAGCCTTACTGAGTTCTTAAAATGAACTCTATCCCTAGGGAAGATGAGGACTCTCAGTCAAAATGAGACATTAATTGAAAGATGGACTTTTGGCCGGAAGGTAAAAAACAAGGAGAGTCAATTATGTGTTACCTGGTAATGAACTCTCTGGGAGCCAGAAGAAACTGACTGCAGGTCCTAATGAGAAAAATGAAAAAAAAATAAAAAATCCGTACCTTAAAATTAGTTTGAACAAGCTGCCCCACAGCTCTATCAACTGAACTCCCAATTGAACGTTATTATGCTCATCTGGAAAGCGTCTAACTCACCCAAACCCATAGAGGCCAAACAAAGAAGGCAATGCCAGAAAAAATACAAGCACAGCAAGCTGGACTGAAAGAAGGTCTTTTAACTACTGGAACTTATAAATCCTAAATAGTGTTTAGAGGTGAATGATGCATTGTAATTCCAAGGATAGAGGAAAACAGAAGTAAACAAGAAGCAATTTTGTTATAATAAGTGGTGATCGCATTTTATTTTCTTCTGAACTTTTGGTTTCTGAAGAATGGTTCTGAAGTCCCTTTAAACACTTAAAGAATTTCTTTATCTTAGATCAAACACATACTGTCATGGTAATTGTGTTTATCCTGATAAGTCACTTGGCAAAGGGATTTTCACAGACTGCAAAGAGAAAATCACCTACCATTTCTGCATTATCACAAAGGGCACATTAACAGGATTGAAATTAATATGGTTTTGCTAGTAGATTCTGAAAGCCTGACTCCCTTTATAAAGTTTTACAATGAAGTTGTCACCACTGTCATGTCTCCCAGGCTGCCTTGCTAATGAGTGCAGTGATTCTATTTGCAGATGTCAGCAGTCCTGACTACCTCTGTCCTAACACCTGCTTCCCACAAGGCTTCATCTTCTTATTCTCTGTGCCCAAGTGAGTTTAAAACTTTTCCTCCTTATTTGTTAATTCTTTCCTTTTTTTTTTTTTTTTTTTTTAGAATCCTGCTTTTAGTCGAATATGCCAAGAAGTTGGTTAAGTTCTATTTCAGCAAAGTCAATTGATCAGTCATATATTTGACTATTGCGAAGTCTTATTAACAAAGTTACCTGAGTGATAAAAACAAGAAAAGGTTTGGTACCAATTAGGATTCATTTTTTTCTTTTAGATTTGTTGAATGAGATTCCACCATAAACTACAAAATTCTTTTGAAAACTGAGATACTGGAGGTTCCAGAAAGATTTATACCTGAGTCACAGGGTAAACATTTACAAATTCTAATTAAATAAACTCACAAGTATAAAATTTGTAGACTCATCCATATTAGTATTCAAAGTTTGACAGCCTTTTCTAAAACTTAGTAATGTTTCACATCACTCTATGCCTTTCACCTGAATTTATTCCTTCCAAGAGAAACAGAATCTAATATTCAAAGCCAAATGGCTACAACTTGAAGTGATTCTAAACACTATACGTCTACTTCATTCATGATATTCACCTGTGTATAAAGTATCATCTGGGAGAGAGTTGCTTATCAATAGGTATGTATCAGAATCGCATCGGCTTTAAAAGTACAAATGTTTCAGTCCTGCCTGAGAAAAGTGACTCTAATGTGTATCTTTCATCAAGAAACAATGAGAAAGAAATAGTTATTTGTGCTTTTTGCCATTAGTAGAATGGAGACAGTTAATATTCCCTCTCAGAATTCTGCAAAAACAACCAATGACAATTGTAATAAGTCTGAGTCTCTTGGTTTCGTGACGCAAGTCAAATTTGGGGAAATATGGGACCACTTCCTTTCTATTTCTCTAGGACAAGGCCAGACTGAGGAAAAAAATCATAGATTATCTGTTTGGGCTTTGACAAATTCCCATAAAATATAGCAGATTTCTTTTTCCAAAAATCTAGCTATTTCTGATAGAAGTCTGTGTTCAATATAAAACATTAAATAATCTCTTTTCAAAATTCTGTATAGCTTCAAAAATATAGGCATGTAGTCTGGCAAGAAGACAAGACATCCCAAGCTAGAATTATGGAACCTGCCAGTGCCACGGCACCTCTGTGGTGAACCCAATCCATCCCTTCCCATTTTAACCACCAGAGGAGGGAAGTAGCTTAGGGGGTGGAGGTGGGAGACATGCAGTGAATGCTTATGACCAAGGCTGCCACATAGCCACACCCTCCCCAGATGCACCGTTTCAGAAGCAAATATATATGGCTGGTAACTGTTTACACAAATGGAAAGCTAAGGAGAATAAACAATTGGCTAAATAAACTCACCTCCTGTAGGCGGTCTATGTACATACGGCAAGTCTCCAAATCACAGTCTCCACGCACAACTAGAATACCCAGAGGTATGGCTGAGGGCGAAGGAAGAAGAAAAATCTACAATAACATATTTGATTTTTCTAGATTGGCATAAATGTGTTTCTCATGGTTAAAAAACAATCTCATAAATATTATTGGGTTTTGGATACGTCCATGGAAAGAAATAAGCACCCTTGACCTACACCTCCCTCAGGATTCCAGTGTCTTCTTGTCTATAATTGTCATGCACTTTCCTTGCAGGATCCACACCGTCCCTTGCCACCTGCCTTTCATCTCATTTTGTCACAGTGGCCCTAAAATGAGGTGTAATGTCACAGTAACGATAGATCGGCAGGACCTGGAAGCTGCTCCTGGCCACTGGGTAATTTATACCTGCATCTGTAATAAGCAGCAGGAGGACACAGGCCCAGGGAGGAATTAAAAATTCATGATTCTCAACATTTCTTTCCCTCCTGACAGTGTGTGACTTAATCTTTTTGTTGGTTTGCAACAGTTTCCTATTTATGAGACTTGAGCTATTCAAGGCACTGTTGCTACCTGGTGGCCAACACTAGGACTAACTGTATGAAACTAGAAAAAAATCAAAAACAGAATAAAAAACCCCTACAAGGTGCACAGTTTACAAATCCGACTAATTGTAAAGATGATCAGCAGAAGTGTTAACAACAGGACCTCAAGAAGTACTATGAAGTTAAGTCATACGCCTTATAATGCATCCTACTTACATAGTATCAAATGTCACGCAGTGGCTTTAGTAGATAGAACCTCTTCTAATTGTAAGATTCTCAAAATACTGAAAAATTGTCTCCTCCAAACTTCAAAATACATATTTGCATATTTCTCATTTGAAAACTATAATTACACTATTAAAGCCATGATTTAACAAAAACATTTCAAAATCTTGAATTAACTGACCAAAAACTAGCAAGCAGATGATATGACAGTAGTGCTTACTGAGAATTTTTTGAGATCTTTATTGAACTCATTTTTAAAGCCTGATCATCAATAACTTGGTTTGAAGAAGCAAAGTGCTATGGCTTTAATAATTAACATAAGATACCTTTGAAATGCATGAAAAAAATCTGAGGCACACTCAAAACAGTAGAGAAGGCATACATATAAACAAAAAATAATAAATGTAACTAAAAAATAAATAAAACATAGCCTATATTAAATATGTAAACTGATTCATTTGAAAACTATTAGGAGAGAGGGACTGACTCTTGTCGGAGGGGAATATTTTAGGCTTCCTGAGGACATAGAACCCCATCTGATCTTTTAGCTAGAGGAGCAAGGGTGTTCTAGAGAAAAATAGTTTATGAGTCAATATTACCTCCCAGATTGGTTTCCACTAGGAATGCCTAATCAGTACCACCATCCGCCTATTCCTTTGGGCTTCTGAAGTCTCACACACGCAAAGCTTAATCATCTTGTCAAGCCATCATCTTGTCAAGCTATGGAAATCTCTGATTGAGTGTGGGTAGTTTATCTTCACATGCCCAATGCGTGGTAGAGAAATGGTAGGTGTTCAATAAATGCTTATAAAAAGAGGAAAGAACAGAGGCTGAAGGACTGTTCAAATGTAAAAGAGAATGTGTTTTTCAGGCGAGGGTCAATTTTCCAAAGCAGGCAAAGAAGGAGGGTGAGCAAAAGAGTCAGTAAGCAGAAGGGTGAGGAACCCTGTAAATGCATATATTCGGGAGAAAAATAATCTGGAAGAATATTTTTCCTTTATTTTTGAAGATAAACAGAAGTCATTCCTTTCTACTATAGGTATAAAGTCAGCCACTTTGCCTATTTACCAAGGAGCTGAAAAAGAGTAACTGCTTTTGATTGAACAACACTTAGCTATTAATTGAGGGAGAATGCATTTTCTACCATAATTTCATAGCACAATTAGCAACAACTGTTGATTTTATTTTAAGAAAGCAGCAATATGCAACAGAAAAGATTTCAAGTCATTCACTACTAAGTCAAATGACAGCACTGCTGAGGTCTTGCAAACTGCTAAGGTTATCTGCTTGGTCGTAAAAGTTATTCATTCCTCTGAGCCTTGGTTTGAAGACTATGGTGTTTGGAATGGGCATCTTACAGGATTTTGTGAGAATTAAATGCAACACTATATTTAAAAATGAATTACTGAAACATCAAAGTTAGTTCTCCCTCCCTCCTTTCACCATCTTTTAAGCATCTTTAGATAAAAAATGAATATATTCTCTCGCTACCTTTTAATATATTATAGTACTATAAGGTTCAACTAGTTATAGTTTCATAATTTATATTCCTACATACTTAAAATTAATTTCTACTCTTTTTACAATGGGAAAAAATAACTGTAGAATAAAAATATTGTAATCTGAGAAGAGCATGGTGAAGTAAAAGCAGAAACTTGTGGAAAATTACCAGCTTCTCTCAACACTGTTGACAACCCACTGCAGGCCTTTCTTGGTATCTCCTCCTTTTTAATTAGGTGTCACGAGAATGCTTGTGACTTGAGCATTAATGTCACTATCCTTGATCTCAATGATTATTTTTTTGGTCTCACAGACGTTGTTTGACTCCAATAAGCACCCACTCAACCTACATAAAGGAACTTTTATTGTAGGGATTACATGGAATTTACAAGTTCTAGCTAAGCAAAAAGAATAAGCTGCTTTCTAGATTAAGATGGAAGATTTTTTTTCTTTTCTTTTCTTTCTTTTTTTTTTTTTTTTTTTTATGAGACAGAGCCTCAAGCTGTCACCCTGGATAGAGTGCTGTGACATCACAGCTCACAGCAACCTCCAACTCCTGGACTCAAGCAAGTCTCTTGCCTCCGCCTCCCAAGTAGCTGGGACTACAGGTGCCTGCCACAACGCCCGGCTATTGTTTGGTTGCAGCCGTCATTGTTTTTTTTCTTTTTTTTTTTGGTGGTTCCGGGCTGGATTCGAACCCACCAGCTCAGGTGTACGTGGCTGGCGCCTTAGCCCATTGAGCCACAAGCACCGAGCCTAAGATGGAAGATTTAATACACATATTTCTCTCTCAAGCTACTCAGCTACATAAATGAGTTTTTAAAAAGACATAAATCAACAAAAATGAGAAACTTCAAGGAGAAAATAGTAGCAGATGAAGCAAATGCAAATTGGTAACTGACTCAGAACCCTACAGAGTCCAACCCTAAACCAGGGTAAACACTATCTATACTGCCAAACCCTCCAAAGACCTGCAGACTGGCCTGCCTGGTGCCTCAGGAGCTGAAGATAAAGGAGGCAGCTAAAACAGGAGCAATGGTTGTTAGGTCACTGGATTTCTGCCACTTACTCCAGTAGGTGCAGTTTACAGAAAATGTGGAATAACTGACCATCTACAGAATTGAGTGATCCCATTACTTCCCCAAATCTGGCAGTTAGCACCCTAACTACTTAGAAAAAGATTGGAAGACTCTTCTCTGAGGAATCTAGCAAACCCATGGGAAATATATTGACATGGAGCAGGGCCACCCCTGACATTCATAAAGCCCAAAGCAAAAACATGAAGGTCTGACTTTCACATATCTGTGTATTTATAATTTTAAAATGAAGTTCCTAAACTATTAAGTATGTTCAGTCTTCCTACTTTGATAAATACATAGCATTCCTTATAATAACCTGAATGAGGTGTTGAAATCCAAAATTCTTATACTCCATGGAGTTGGAAGACAAAACTGCAATGTTTGTGGCCAGATGCCTTTATCTTTCCATTTCCCGGCTCCATCCATAACACTGTGCATTTGTATACAAATATTCCTGCCCTGACCTTCAAGCCCATGCAAACAACTGCCCCAGGGACCTTAGTCTTATGCCCATTATATTTGCATCTTAGGAGACCAGGCCAGAAAAAGAGGCCTCTGCAGACCCTGGAGGTGGGCTTGGGGCTGTTATGTCAGGAATTCTAAGAACCCACAGCATAGTCTAAAAGGAGGAGAGAGCCCTGGATGAGCTCTTGTCCTTTGCATTCTAGACACAACATTCCCCGAAGCAGGGTGAAACCAGAAGACAGCCATAGTGGGGTGCTCAAATCTGAGGCACCTTTCACGCAGGTCTAAGGTAAGCAATAATAGTCATTCCCCCCAGAACGGCTTCCCTATTTCCCCTACACAAAAGCGTGACGTTAATAAGCTTCACCTATGAGCTCAGAACTTCTAGTCAGCTTTTACATTTCTTCCTTTCAATAATGAGCAGAAAAGCAAGAATGATCAGAAAAATTGAGAAATCCTCTAACACAGAAGCTAGGGACAAAAACAAAAAAGAGTAAAATGTAACTTTCCAGTAGGAAAAGACTTTTAACAATATCTTTGATATACTCAGAGAATTAAGAGAAAATGGTCCACCCATGAAAGGAAAGTATGTTAATATTAAAAGAGAGAAAGAATTCAAAGGAATAGTAGTATTATTAGAGAAAAGAAAAAAAGTACAAAATCCTTTAAAAATAAAATCTGGATAGAATACAAAGCTCAACAGAAATTTTTGAAGATAATAAAATTAAAAATCTCCACAAAAGTAAAGCAAAGACAAGAGATGAAAAATATGAGAGAAAAAGCTCAGGAAAGTGGAAGACTAGTCCAAGAGGGCATCCAAATCATAGGAATTCCAAAAACAAGAGAAAATAGGGGTAATTATCAGAAAAGAAAGAGAAAATCAAGAATATTTTCAGGAACTGATGGAAATAAGTTTGCAAACTGAAATGATCCAGCAAGAACTCAGAACAATAACTACAGGGAAATAGGAAGACATTTTACTTCAAAATTCAAGAATACTGGGGACAAAGGAAGGTCTATGCAGGCTTCCAGAGAAGAAAGACCAGATCACATGTAAAGGGTGAGGAATTAGAGTGATCTTGAACTTCTCAACCACACAGGAAGGGAGACAACAAAACAATGCCTGCAAATAATGTCACATAACCCAAACCATCAAACAAGTCCGAGGGTTGAATACAGGTCACATCTTCAACCAAGAAGGCTCCAGTTGCGCAATGGATGATGCATCTCGCTACATATTAGAAGAAGCTTACTGAATTATTTGTCTAAATAGAAGTTGAGTTTGCATCAAGAAAGCAGAATAAATGCATGGGATATAAGAAATAGGAAATCCAACAGGGAGAAAAGTAAAAGAAATCTCCAAGGGAATGGGACTAAAAGATGCTAGGGTGACAGATGTATTGGGCTATCAAACAGCTGGAAGGAACACTGTGACTTGAGAGAGATGTGTAGAAAGCTGTCATCTTGTAGATTCTCATAACCCTATTTTTCAGCCCAAGGAAAAAATGCTCCCAAACCTGAACAAGTTATTTTATACACACACACACACATATATATGTGTGTATATATACGTAATAATATCATCCACATATGTGCTTTATCTCAACTTATTCATAAAGGAAGAGTTAATAATAGTGAAGCAGAAAAATCCGAAGAAGCCCTGTAACTGTTTTTCCTTTAGATAGCTAAAATCCACCTGCTCAGGGCTTCCCAGGACTCAGTGATGACCTTGGGAATTGAATCCTCTCAGAATGGGATCATGTACTCAGGAAAGTAAAAACCAGAAGATGACCTAGAGACTATTCATCTAAAACTGAAAACATCATCTTTTCTACACACAGGGAGGTTTAGGTTTGCTATTCAGTTTCTCAAAACCATCTGGTGGTGAATATACCTAACAAAAGAATGGCAGCTGAGTACAGTGGCTCACACCTGTAACCCTAGCACTCTGTGAAGCTGAGGTGGCAGGATTGCTTGAACTCAGGAGTTCGAGATCAGCCTGAGAGGGAACAAGACCCCATTGCTACAAAAAATACAAAAATAAACTAGGAATGGTGGTGGACGCCTATAGTCCTAGCTACTGTGGAGGCTGAAACAGGATCACTTGAGCCAGGAATTTCAGGTTGCTGTGAGCTATTGATGATGCCACTGTACTGTAGCCTGGATGACAGATGGAGATTCTATCTAAACAAAGAAACAAAAAATGAGAAAATCGCAAATACAAAAATTCTTATAGTGGTTATTTCCACAGGAAAATGGTAAGGAGAGGTCTTTCTGTTTCTTATCTACATGACAGGAACATACAAATCTTTAAACTTGTGTATTTTATACACACATTGTGGCAATTAATGATATTTTCAATTTGGTGAAAGGTGTCCAGATAATTGGTAAAACATCATGTCCAGCTATGTCTATGAGGGTATTTCCAGTCAGTAGAGTAAGTAAAGATCACCCTTACCAATATGGGCAGATATCATCCCATTTGTATGGGATCTGGATCAAACAAAAAGGTAGAGGAAAGGCAAATGATCTCTTTTTCTTGAGTTTGGAAATCCATCTTATCCTTCCCTCAGATGTTGCAGCCCCTGGTCCTTTGGCCTTCGGACTCTGGTATTCACACCAGTGACACTCACACCCCAGTTCTCAAGTCCTCAGACTGGAAGATACACCATCAGCTCCCTAGTTCTCAAGTCATTCAACTTGATTTACACCACTGGATTTTTTCATTCTCCAGCTTGCAGATGGCATATTGTGGGGCCTTCTTGGCCTCCATAATTGCATGAGCCAATTCTCATTGTAGATCTCCCCATCTATACACATATATCAAATTGGTCCTATTTCTCTAGCGAATCCTGTGCACATAACTGAGGACACAGTGAGAAGGCAGCCATCTGCAAGCCAGAAAGACAGCCAGAAAGACCAGAACCTGACCATGCTGGCTCCAATCTCAGATCCCCTGCTAATACTGTGAGAAATAAACACATGTTATTTAAGCCACCCAGTCTATAGAGTTTCATTATGGCAGCCCAAGAAGACAAAAAGATGAAACTTTGACAAATGCTGGTATAGAAACAGGAGAGATATTGTAGAGTTTACTGGTGATCCTCAGCCCTTAGAAAATTATACTACCAATTATTTCTTTCCAGCCAAAACATGAGTCCTGTCCTGGTACCCCTTTAAGGCTTTACTCTGACCTCTATTAACCCCTTCTCCTATTTCTGTTTGTTTAAATGTCTCATAATCCAGAAAGTAATTAAATTAATTGGTTGAGCAATCCATTATTTATTGCACATGTGCATGCTCTGGATTTTATGTTTGAAATAAAATGCCTCTAGGTCATACTAATTAATTTTGTCTCCTATACTTGAAGTTAGGACCATTTGAACTTATTATGCAAATGTATGCCAAACAGTACATAAATTAATGCTATTCATCTTCTGCAAATTCAAAATCTTCTAGCAACCAATCCAAAAGTGTACTCTTGTATCTATCAGCAACTTTTAAAGTTTATAGGCACTAAAAGAAAACATATCAAAATATAATTCCCAATACATATATTTTACTAAAAATGCTAAGCAGAGTCAAGGACTAGACCAAGCTCAGGTACCCGATATATGGGGCTGAATTGCCCAGAATTTTAAAAATCAAAGTTGTTACAGGCTATAATGGAAGTTTCCTAGAGTTTTAAGAAAATATAAAATAATATTTTCTAAAGATCAGGAGGTTTGATACAGAAGGCAGTCAAATAATTTCCTCCGGGGAATTACTTATTTTTTTTTTGAAGAAAGAAAAAAGACCCTTGTAGAGTAACTCTGAGGTTAAACTGTCTCCCCCTCCATCCATCCAGGAATGTCTGAAGCTAATTTTATGCTGGTTCAACCAAAGAGGTGTGCTGCATTATGAGAAGTCAGTGGAAGTTCAGTTCACAGTGGATAGGAGTCTGAGGTTAGTGCAAATGCACACTTTGTGAGTACCCAGAGGCTGGACTGAGCTGGGCGCTTGTCCAGGGTACAGTTGTTCAATGCCTGGGCCTGGGGGTGCAGACAGGTAGCACTGGGAGCAGGAGAACAGTGGCTGGAGTCCTTTATTTTCCTGCATGAATAAATCATACTTTACTTGTGGCAAAGCGAGCTAAGCCAGAGCAGACTTTTTCTGTGTTCTGGGGACACAATCTAACCTTGTGTCTAACGACACATAACCCCAAGTCATATTGCATAAGATGATGTAATATGATACATTTAGGAGTGATGGGGAAAATCTGGATAAACAGGAAAATATAATACTGATTATATGGCAGGAAAAGGAGAGAAGGGAGGGGAGGAGGAAGAGGTGGAAACGGTGAGGAGAGGAGAAAGAACAAAAAAGGAGAGGAGAGACCGACGCCGAGGAGGAAGGGGAAGAGGAGAAGAAAATAACTCACACTCATGTCATAACCTTATCAGTTTTAGCACGTTATTTAATCTTTGCCACCATCACGAAAGGTGCGTCATCATTATTCCTATTTCTCAAATGAGGAAACCAAGTCTCGGAAAGATTAGGTAACATGCCCTAAATGTTACAACTACAAACCAGAACCACTCAGTTTGCACCCTGGGTTTCTATTCCTCCAAAGCCCCTGCTCGGAGCCATTCCTACTTTTCATCAAACCCAGGTGCACGGATGGACGGAGTCTCTACCAGCTTCCAACACGGAGATCAGAGAAGTGAAGACAGTAACCAGCGACAGGCTGACCACAGGGTGAGGAAGGAACCACAATCCCACAGGTGGAGCTCCACCAGCATGTACTCTTTTATCAATCAGAAATTCTTAAAGTTAGAAAACGGCTGCAAAACAAACCAGAGTCAAGGTCAACAACTCCAGGCGGGCTCAAAGAACAGAACCTTCGCTCTCTGAAGGCAGAAACTATGAGCAAAGTCAGACATACTTTCAGGTTCCACGCGGCAGCAGTAGCATCACTTTTAAAGGCTCCTCACTCCCTGACTTTTCCAACAGGCCTTCATCTTCTGAAGAACTTACAGATCCCTCGTTGAGTTTATTACACCTGTATGCAGTGTTGCTATAAAACCATGTCTGTAATTTTGGACTCACAGAATTAAAGTGAGGGTTGCTTACTTTACAAAGAAACGCAACTGTGAAGTTGTGAGCAGACGTGAGTCATTATTGGAATGGTAGAGATGGCAAGAGTAGCTCAGCTGTTAATCAGAATTGTTACAGAAAATCATGACTTGTTTTACCATTAAAATCCTTACATTAGAATTTACTGAACTGAAGAATTGATTGGCAGTTAAATTAAATATAAAACAAAACCATGTTCTCACTTGAGGTCTGAAAAGTTCATCACATCAGATGCATAGGATATCCAAAGATGCTTCCCAAGGATTTTTTTTTTTTTAAACAGTTTTTGGCCGGGGCTGGGTTTGAACCTGCCACCTCTGGCATATGGGGCCAGTGCTCTACTCCTTTGAGCCATAGGCGCTGCCCCTGGGGATTTTTGATATAGTATTTACTAAACATTAGTTTCCAGTCTGGCTAGCATTTGGCATTATAAACATGATAGTTTTGTTATGATATGTGTAGGCATTCTTATATCATTCATTTTAATGTTTAATTATTCCTGATAAGTAAGCATACTCAGAAAACTGATAATTACAGACATTTTTGATCATTTTGATTGCTCAGTGAGCTTAGCTTGCCCTTGATTCTTTTGCAGTATAGTATGTGAAGGCCCCAAGACCTCTGGGTCACTGTGAAGATTAGGTCTATGCCTAGAAAACACATACTAACAGCAAATCCATCCTATAGTTACCTTTCCAAACCCTGTTGAATTTAATCACTTTTTGGCTCCAAATTCTATTATCAGCATGTTCTGACCACTCATAAATCTCAAACCAATTTCAGCAGACCATATATGAGAGCTTTTATGGCAGACAGTGTATGGCACCAAAGCCTCTAGGCGAGAGCCTACACGAAGGCATGTACATAAAAGAACCCCCCAAACCAGGAAGGAGATGAGGGCAACTGCAGCCGGCTGCTTTATGACATAGCAAAGGCCCCCAGAGCCAAAGCAAGAAAGCCTCAGCCTCCACACTAAGTCCACGTGAAACTAATAATGAGATTTATAAAAAAGGAGAACACTCACAGCAGTTCATTTTCTGCAAGGTACTGTGATGCGTTCAACAACGTATCACTGTGGAAATAAAGAGCTGAGAGCTTAACAATTTACAAAAAAAGGAATTTAATTGTCTGACATTTTTGCCGTGATAGTGTAATTCCTGTTAAAATAAAATTGCAGCTAAAAGAGACCATTTACCCAGTCAAAACACAAACAAAACTACCTGAAACGGGATCATTAAAAGAAGGTGTGATATCTTAGAGATGACCTTCTCAGAAATCATAGAAGTTTGCAAAGATTAGGTTTTAAATTCTAAATATATGCATTAAAATATTAGAAATGCAGACTCTGTTGAGGCTAAAAAAAGTTATCACTTTCTGAAAAGAACAATAAACATAATTATAGGGTTAAAAAGTCATAAAATAAGAAAGAGCACTGAACATTTTCATAAACCATCAAAATATAGATAATAATCTTAGAATCAATGCATTTTCTGTTAACAATATGTAGGTAGACATTTTTTTTAAATCTGACATTTCCTTAAGTATCAATTTTAGATTTCTTGATATGATTAGTAGAGTTTATGTCAAGTACTTCCTGTCTTTTTATCAACCTGTATAAGGTATTAAGATGTCAACAGCCTGGAAACATAACTATTCTTTAGAAAATAAGATAGGAGAAAATCTAGGTAAGCTTGGGTTTAGCAATGACATTTTATATAGAACAACAAAAACACAAACCGTGGGGAAAAAATGGTAAGCCAGACTTCATAAAAATTAAAACTTCTGTTCTGTGAAAAACACTGTTAAGAAAACAAAGAGATAGGCCATAAGTAGAGAAAAAGGTTTTGCAAAATATATATCTGATAAAGGACTCCTATCCAAAATATACTCTAAAAACTCAATAATAAGAGAGGGAATTCAATATCTTACTAAGAAAAGATACAGACAGCAAATGAGCATATCAAATAGTACTCAGCATCTGTCATTTAAGAAGTGCAAATCAAAGCAATGCTGAGATACCACTGCACACCCATTAGAATGGCTAACATAAGGAAAACAAACAAACAAACAAACAAAAAAAAAACACCACCAAATGCTGGGGAGAATGTTGAGCCATAGGAACTCTCATTCATGACCAGTGGAAATATAAAATAGCCACTTTGGAAGACAGCTTGGCAGTTTATTACAAAACTAAATACAGTAGGACCTCTATAGTTGATCACCTCCCTACACTGATCATCTCCTTAAGTTGACCAACTTTTCATAGGCTGGGCACACACCACATGTACATATCAGTACAGTAGGCCTAGTTCCTTATGTTGACCACCTCCATATGTGGCCCTCTTTGGATGGTCAACTTACTGAGGTTCTACTCTTACCCTACAATCCAGCATCAAGCTTCTTGGTATTTACTCAACAGAGTTGAAAATTATGTCCACATAAAAATCTGCATGCAAATGTTTATAGGTAGAATTTTTATTCATAACTGCTAAAACTTGGAATCGATCAAAGCATCCTGCAGCAGACAAATGGATAGACTGTGGTATGTCCATAGAACAAAATATTATTCAGCAATGAAAAGAAATGAACTAACGCACAATGAAAAGATGCAGAGGAATTTTACATGTATACTGCTAAGTGGAAGACACCAATCTGAAAAGGCTACATGCTGTGGGACTCCAATTATAGGACCTGCTGGAAGAGGCAGAACTGTGGAGACAATAAAGAAAAGGGTCAATACTTGCCAGAGTTTGGGAAGAAGGAGGGTAAGATGAAAAGGTATAGCCCAGGGTATGTTTAGGGCAGTGACACTCTTCTGTATTATACTGTGTTAGTCAATTCGTGTTATTACGTATTTGTGAAAAAAACATAGAACTATAGAAACACAAGTGTAAATCCTAATGTAAGCTGTGGATTTCCATTAAAATAATGTATTAGCATTGGTTCATCAATAGTAACATCACATGTACCCTATAAAGATTCAACACAACTGTTATGCACCCCTACAAAAACCTATCTGGAAGGAAACCCCCCCCACACACACATATACAAATAGTAACAAATGTACTACACTAATACGAAACGATAACAGGGAAAACTCTGCGTGAGTGGGTTGATATATGGAACTCTGCATGCTTTCCACTTAATTTTTTGGTAAACTTTAAAATTCCTCTAAAAATAAAGTCTACTAATTTAAAAAAAAAATCAAGAGAAAAAGAGAGAGGAACTTTGCTGGCTTTCTTACAGATACTTTGCGGATATCAGATAATACTGACATAGAAAACTAAACAATACCTACTTCCTTCACCTTAGCATTAAAACTGTTCAGGAAGTCAAAGAGTTGTTGGGAATAAGGGATTAAAAGTAAAAATCAAGGAGAGGAGGCAGGAAACTGGAATAAAGGAAGAAAGCCTCAGGGAAGGATGCTCAGGACAAGTGGAATCTTTCCATTTTACCTTATTAGTTCCAAATGCACCAAGGTAACCAAGGAACTCAAATTCTTACTTGATGGCTGATAACGATTAGACAGAATGAGTTGACCATACAGTATTTCAATCCCATTTTCACCTGCAGTGGGCCATATGTCCATTTTACAACAACCAGTCATTATTAACCGCCCACTGCTCACCTGAAACCACAAGGGGTGACTAATGGGCATATTGGCGCTCAAAAGGAAATGTAACATCCTAAGAACTTTATATGCTGCTATGACATGCCTAGGGTTTATCAAAGGATTCACAACCCGTGGGTCTTGTAATTAAAAGTAATCCATCCTAGCATTTGGATTTCTAACTTGAGCTCACCTGGGTCCTGTACATGCTTTATTGAAAATGTCACCCACAAGATAAAAGTAAACTCTGTAGTTTTCATTGCCTTCTATTTAAGAATAGGGTTTCTGAGGTATGCTTTCTAGAAACTAGCAGTTTCTCTACAAATTAGGGTTTCAAATGACAGATCAAATTCTGGTCTTCATCACAACAGTATACTACCTGTGAAGGCAACCCAAGGAACCTGCAAGGAATTTTTAAGAGGCTTTTAAAAAATTCCCTTAACTGTTTGTGGCATTTATAATCTTGAATAGCAATCCATGAATTGCATTTTCATTTAATTTGAAAAATGTGTTTTGTACATACAACAAACCGTGCCAAAATACCTTTTGGGTTTATAAGTCATTCACTTAATCATTTCAGCAAACAGAATGCATTACCTATAGCACTGGAGAAAGGACTTTCTGGTGCCCAGGACAACTCTAGTGTTGGGAGTTGGGCATATAATACTAAGACATGGTACCTGCCCTTCCAGAGTTCACAGATGTGCAGAGAAGTAAGTATATTAAAACACCCTATTGATCCCTTCGGAACAATATTCTTCATAGACAAATAGTAAGTGTGTTTATGATCTAGAAGCACGACACGTTCCCCAGGCCCAGACATACTTCCAACAGGAGCTGTCTCCCAAGTAAAAAACATAAGATAGTTTGACAACATGAACAAGAGATTTTCAGATGACAGAAATCATCTAAAATAAATCTTACCTCATCCACACACTCTAAGAAACCAAGGCGTAAAAAGAAGAAAAAGTTTAGGAATTAGAAAGGTGGATAAAGACAGAGTAAAAAGGGATAAGGCTGAGGCCAAAAGCTTGATTTTTGTATAGTAAGAAGTTGAGACTTTATTCTCAAAAAGATGAGTAGATACTAAAGGGTTTCCAACTAACGGTGAAGGTTTCAGATTTACATTGACCAGGACAGCCTTCATGTTCCCCTCACCTTGAATGATCTTTAGACTGGTTTCTTCCTGACCATAGGCCTCCGATTTCTTGTTTTTCAGAGCTTTTTTTGTTTGTTTCAAATGCTGAATTTTATGTTATTTTATTTTTTTATTAAGTCATATACACATAGATTATGAATACATTTATGCATATGTGGGGTACAATGTGTTGATTTTTTTTATACAATCTGATGGGCTTATGTTAAACCAATCAACATAGCTTTCACCTTGTTTACTTGATTATTATTTTAAGATATTTATGTTCTACACTTGAGAGATTTGACTTGTACCCTTGCAATATGCTCCATAGGTCTTGTCCCGCCTTTTACCCTCCCTCTATCAAACCTCCCCTCTCCCCTCCCTTCCCACTCCATTTCTCTCCTTCATCCTGGGCTATAGTTGTGATCTATCTTTCATAAGAAAGTGTAAGGAAATATAAGTTGGTTTCATAGAAGCACTGAGTACATTGGATACTTTTTCTCCCATTCTTGAGATACTTTACTCAGGAGAATATGTTCCAGGTCCCTCCATGTAAACATAAAGGAGGTAAAGAGCTTTTTTACCTTAGCAAACTTTCAATTGTAAATTCTTATTCTGCCCCTTGGAAATATAAATCTTCTCCCAGCTTCTTATCAGTTTTACAACTCAAAAATGTCCTTCTCCAAGAGCTGGGAGTCATCATTTTGAAATGTAAACATGAAAGACAGAGCCCCTATTTCCCCAGCTCCATGGGTGGTAGGAACTTAGCTAATTAGTGGTAATATGAGACAGTTAGCAAACAAAGTTGGCCTAATAAATTAACCAACCTCCCCTCAATATCCTGGTCCTTGTCCTAGTACTAGCTGGTCCTAGTACTGAAAAATCTCCAGTCTTTTTCTCTGACAACATTTTAGAAAAATCACTGGAACCAATATGGTAGACTAACTGATGCGGGACTGCGAGTGACTCTCAGCTGCTTTGCATGGTCATGGGAGTTACAACCTGCGACTTGCTTGCCTAACACCATGGAGGACATATGGCTTGTAAGTCTGGAGAGAGAGCAAGAGAGCAAAGAGGCAGCAGAGACTGTAACATGCAATCAAGTGGACAAAGCGTTTCTGAGTTAGAATGCGTTACCTACAGCACTGGAGAAAGAATATTCTGAATGCTGGAGAACAAAACACAGAGAAAGAAGGGACAAGGGAGCACCAAGGCTCCCGAGAAATCCAAATTTCAGACTGCAATCCCCCAGGGATTAGTGGAATCAGTCTGTCAGGACTCCTTTCCCTCTTCTCTTTCCAAGTCATCAGCATACACAACATGATGGATTAAAAAGCAGAACTGAGAAGGAAAAACCTACGGGAAAAAGGAGATGGGAAATCCTAGTTTTCTGAACGCAGCAGAAAGGAGTAAGATGGAGAGTGCGACCCATCCGTGGATACTGCTGCAATTGCTCCAGTTTTACTTCTTCTGACTGATGCCTGTGGCTCACATATTACCCGTGGCAACCCAGGAGAAAGTGCAGGCAGAGGGCCCACAGGCCTCTCTCTTCTAATATATCATAGGAACCACAGGCCCAGACCAAACAGTGCTTTGAAATGTTATCCCCTCCAACTTAACATGGACGCTTACCAACAATGATGTAAATGCCTATTTTTGACAGAGGAAATTGCATTTCAAAGATCCCTCATGTCACACGCAATGGAATTATAATACAATGAAATGATTTATATAATTTCTGGGAACTTATTTCCAGTGTTAAATATGATAGAAGCTTCTCATGTGAGGTCCTAGCATGCACTTGACAAGAGCCATTAAGAAACAATGCAATCTTTTTTTCTTTCAAGTACATCCATCAGGAAATATATATTTGTAAAATTCTTGAATTTATCCCTATGAATAAATTTCTGCCAATGCTCAGGTATTTGGGAGAAAGATAACAAATATTCGAGTGTGACATTGGAATCTGAGCTACATAGCCAGGCCAGCCATATAAATGCAAAAATCAAGATGAAATATTAAATGTCCAAAAGTAAATCTTCGCAATCATATCAAAACAAAAACACTTGAAATGATGATTAGAGGCCCTGGTCCAAATCTCTTTCAGAATTTAAACATCATACTATATGGTGACCGGCAAGGTCACCAACAAATAGATGCTGGGACACATTCAGTCATACAGCCCTGAGTTGATTGAACACATGTGGAGAATTAATGACATAAAAATGTCCTAAAATCAGCAGAAGGGGCCCCAAGTCTCTTTTGGAAGCAAAATGAGTACACAAATTATACATAGGCAGCCGCCATATAGAGATCTGGAACAGGATGGTCACAAGCAGACACGCTCCTAGCACCCGACACCATAGGGATGTCTCTAATTCTGCTATGGGTGACTCCAGGAGAGCAGCAAGGGACCAGTGGTTCAGGAAACCCTGGAGATATTAAGGAAGAGTGGTTTCCACCAGTGAGAACTAGGAACGGCCTGCAGATCTTGCCCCTGTAACTAAAATTGCGTACAACTGTGGTTCTGAGTCAGCCTGCAAAGAGGCTATTTTCAGCATAGCTCACGTGTCTGTTCTTAGCTCTGTTTAGTTCAATGTCATTACCAATAAGTTGGATGAAGATATAAGAAATATTTATCCTGTTGAGAATCAAACTCTGAAGTTTTCTCCACCGAGTATAGTGTCAGCTGTAAATAACAGCCTGAAATTTAGATCGCCTTGCATTTAGATTTCTATTTTCAATTTACTCGAATGCCAAATGGAGAATATTTGACTTGGCAATAATTCAAGCCAAAGAGAACTTGTAAGAAAAGGTCAGAATTCACATTTTACAATCCCACTGCTAGGTATTTGCCCAAAGGAAAAAAGACATTTTATATAAAAAGACACTGCACTTGAATATTTATAGCAGTGCAATCCACAATTACAAAGATGTGGAAACAATTCAAGTTCCAACCAATATATGAGTAGACTGAAGAAATAGGTTTTATGTACACTATGGACTATTAATCAACTCTAAAAAAAGTGATGATCTAGTATTTTTTTAACAACCTAGATGGAACTGGAGACCATTCTTCTAAGTGACATATCGCAAGAATAGGAAAACAAACACCACATATACTGAATATTAAATTGGAATTGGTTGATCAAAACTTATGTATGGAAATAAAGTAGATGGGAGTGGGGAGGAGAGTTGGGTAAACTGACGCCTGAAAGGTATAATGCACACTTCCTGGGTGAAGGGCACACTTAAATTTCGACTTAAAAGGTACAAAAGCGAATTATGTAACCAAAACATGTGTACCCCTGCAATATTCTAAACTTTTTAAACACATCACATTAAAAACAAAGAATTCACATTTTAGGTTTTCATTTTACTTTACTAATTAGGACACTTCTGAATAAAATAATGAGTTTACATTCCATTTCCATGAGTTCGGAGTAGTAGGAAGGTCAGGTCAAAAGATATGAAGAGAACTTGGGTCTAGCATTATTCGAAGTGGAATCCCTAGTACCTGGAACTGTGCATGACACACGTAGATACTCAACTGATGACTGTAAATGAAGAGATGAATGAGTGGACTCAAGGATTTTTGATATGTGGGTCGTTCCCTCCTGGCCTTAGTTCAAAAATCAGGTGCTCAGTTACATAGTCGAGACTGTGCTTTCAGAACTGATGTGCCAAGCCCAGATCCATGCTGGGACTGAGGCCCTCATCCGCCAGCTGCTGGAAGTCTGCTGATCACTCACAGTCAAGCCCCTCTCTGGGAAGGCAGCTACCACACACCTCAAGATATATCCCTTCCCAGGGGCAGCATGACCTGTATCCAATAGCCCTTACGTCAGGTGGAGCAACTGTAAATGGCTATGCCAGACGCAAAGGTCCCCATGGGAGTCCTGTACTGAGAGTGCATCAAACCCCAGCTTCTCCCTCTGCCCAGTCCTATTCTCCTTGTCCCACGTAGCTGTGGCTCCCTCTTGAGAAATCCTCAGTGAAACTCTGGGTCATAAACTCAACCTTGGTCTGTTTCCCTGGAAACTCAACCAATGATAAGAACCATGACCCCCAATTCTTTCAAATCACACATTTCTACAAGTATATACTTGTGTCTTTACAAAAATAAAGTGGGTTGTGTACTAGAAACTGTATTGTATTAAAATACATAATTTCTTATTAAAATCCTACTGTAGCAACGAGACAATCAGAATCTAAGTGTCCTGGGATAATGCACATGGTCCTTGCATATACATATAAATATATACATATACAATACATATATTGCATATACAATAGCCCTCTGTAACTATGTCAATATTGGGTGTGAGTATTCATCACTAAATATAATGGTCATGACTTCAGTGACTATGTACCACTCACTCATTAACAAGATAAATCAAAAGTAATAATTTTATACAAGGATCTTAGAAGAATGTCTTCAAAAGGAAACCTCACTACCATCAAAACTTATATCCCAGGGTTGTAATCCTAGGATTAGGCTGGTTTACGAGCAGTAAAAATTGGTCACTATTTTGAGAAAGAAAGTTAGAGACAGAAAGAAAAAGAAAATATATATTACATAAGATAAACCAGTGAAAAGGAAAAATGTTCTTTTGGGCAGAGACTTAAGGATGTACCTGCAATTGATTCCTTTTATTACCAAAAGCTTTACAGTGAAGGTAAAGTTTTTAACAAGGAAGGAAGGATCAAATATTATTATCAATACTTTAGCCCCATTTCTTTGAGACCTATATAATTAATTTCTAACAAAGCACAGCTCTGGAACATATCTTACTTTTTAAAAACAAAGCAAAGCTTTGGGTCATAAACAGAATTAGGTAAGAAATAAATTTATATTAACAATAATATCATTTTCCAGCTCAATATTCCCCTGGCATCAGAGTCCTTTGAAACTGGAAAGACAGAATACTCATCTGTTAATCAAGAGCCCTATAAACTGACAGAGAGGTTCTATGTCCTTATGAAAAGCCAATGAATTTAACAATCCATTTCTAAAGTGCTGCTCAGCAATTCTGCCCAGGCCCCTCACTGTCTCATTCTACAAATTGACCATGCAAACTTTTCCTCATTTCCGGAACATCAATACCCTCCTCGCCCTACTTTGAGTTAGCAGGCTTGCTTCTAATTTCACTGAGAAAATAAAGGTAATCAGAATAGAACTTCTGCCTCCCCCCAGCACCAACCCACCCATCTCCTAACTGTGCATGTGCCCCTCGGCCGCCCCTGCCCATACTCAGGAGACCCTGCCCCACTGCTGCTGATGTCCCTTCACACCACTGTGCACCAAATCCACAAACTACCAAATGTGCACGTGCTCCTCGGCCACCTCTGTCCATTATCAGGAGGCCCTGCCCCACTGTGGCCCACTCCCCTTCTTCACACCACTGTGATCAGACCTCACCTCACCATCTGCAACCCTTCTGCCCCTCTGCAACATTGACAGTTATGCTCCTTCTTTTATGAGACCTTTTATTTTTCTCTTACTTTCCATAGAACAAGCTCTCCCACTTTTTCCTAGCTCACTGTAGGCCTCTTCTTGGTCTCCTTTGCTGAATCCTCATCTTTCCCACCTCTGTTTCCCAAGGCACAGAGGCAATCGTCTTGAATCACTCTGTGCTCTTGGGTGGTATAGCTACTCCACTATATCATCCTTCACTACCTTTAAGATGCTTTCAGAATCCAACTGGTTCTCTCCAACTCTACTACTTCAACCCCCTCACCTCTATCACCTATCATGGGGTATCGTATTAGCCTTGCATCTGTTTCCCTGTTTCCATTCTCGCAACCCAACAATCAATTCTCTTCTCAGCAGCCCAATTTATTAAAAATAAATCCAGGCATGTTATGCTCCTTCTAAATAGTCTCAACACCTCATCACACTCTGAATAAAGCCCAAATCCTTCTCCATGGCCTAACAAGTCCCTTTTACATGGAGACCTTTTGCTACCACTTCAAAATTACTTCCTAACCCTTTCCATCTACCTGCCCAGGTTCCAGCCATGTGGACTTCCTTGCTGTGTATTAAACACACCAAGGAAGCTTGGCCTTAGCACTTGGAGACACTCTTCCCCCAGAAATCCACATGCTCAGGCTTACAGTTCACCTCTTCAGAAAGTCTCTTCCTGATCATCTTCTCAAAGACAGGTTGCTTTGCCACTCTCCTGCTGTCTTCTTCCTTTAAAGCACTTGATGTCATGTTATATTTTTTCTTCATGCATCTGTCTCTCCCACTGAAACAGAAGCTCTATGAGGGCAGGCACTTCCCCATATCCCTTGAAGTAGTATTCGAAATGTGATAATCTAATGGATGGTTTGTTTGGAATTGGAGGGAAGTCCAAAACCAGAAACTTGTCAACAAAGCAGAGTATGGTAAACTAAAGTCAGTGTTAAAAGGCATTTGAAATGGTATTGTGAAATTCTGAAATACAAATTTTTACTTATGCTATTTAACATATCATATGAGAAAATGCAAAAAGTAAGACTCGAAGGAAACAGAAAGCACAGTGAATCAATAAACATTCAAAACGCCAGCCCTTTAGACAGTTCCCTTATGTTTTCTGTGTATCACTCGCTTTATATGTGACTAGACTACCCTTCACAGGGGGATGACAGGAAAATGACACAACAGGGATAGGAAAGTGAAGGCTTCTCCCACCTCATGACAGCAGTACAATATATGTTAACCATTACTATTACTTATTATTACTATATTTCGATAAAATAAGTATACAGACAAAAGATAGAAAAAACAGCAAAAGGAACTAAGCAAGAAACTCTGGGTAAATGACAATTTGTGAAAATAAGAATAAACATAATCACGCTCACAAAAGGAAGGCTGACGATGTCCTTCAGAGGACAAACTGATGTCATTTAACTCCTCAGACAGGTTTCAGATTGGAAAGCCTGCCTCCACCAGACCAGGCCTAATCGCTGCTGAGCAGCCCTGTTGTCAACTTGTTAAATGAGGGGGAAAGATTCAATTTTAGATGGAGCAATCGATAGGAAAACAAGCTTGTGAAGCAAAATGCACTTACACCATTTTCTAATGCTCATCATCATTATGAGTGATGTTAGAGCTTTAGAAACTTTGCTAAGGAAACACGGCAGAGAACAAAATTTAAAACCTATATAATTTCTATAAAACTAAATATTTATTATAATATTATAATATGTTCATCCTGGTTTAACCACTGCATTTAGCAGATGAGGAAACTGAAGCCTGAAGAAGACAAATACATTACCCAAGGTCACACAGCTAATTAGTAGTTAGACTGCCTACTCTCATTCTTGCATATATATTTTATCTTTTCTTTTCATTATTTAAGTGATGCTGGGAAAATAGGTACATGGTTTTTCTATAGCCATCCCATAGTCCTTTACACATGAAAAAAAAGGTCCCAAAAATTGGAGCCTAATTCTACTATATTTTTCAACCATGGTTTGCTCACTGTAAGCACTCAATAAATGTACATTGAATAAATCCTATTGTAATACTGGATGTTCTAGTTTCATAATTCAGTGCCTAATATTCAGCACGGTAGCTGGCATACAACTGATGCAAATATGTATTACTGAAAATATAAATGCACAAGTGGAGGGACACTTGGGCATATTTATCAAATCCAGTTGAGGTTGACTGAGGTCAGATCTGCAAACTGGAGACAATGACAGCTCCAGGGATCACTGCTTCTCCTTTTGAGAATTGGTTAGACTTAGTGACTGAGTCCTAAAGAATTGAGTAAGTAAGGCAAAAAAAATAGCAACTTTTTAGTGGAGGAAACTGGCAAATACTACCTTAACCACGTGATCAGGATAATATCACCAAGGATGTCACATGGATCTCAGTGAGTCCTGACAACCTGGGACTTTAAGGGTACTCCACGTATTCTAAGAACCCATAACTCTAGTCAAAGCCAGATTGGAGGATATTCTATAGAACACCTGTTCAGTATTCCCTCAGACCAACAAAGTCAGTTTTCTTTTTTAAAGGAAAGGCTGAGAAACTGCCAAGAGACTGGGGAGTTATACCAACTCAATACAATGTGGTGTGCTGGATTGGATCCTGAAATAGAAAGCCCGAGAATTTAGTTAGTAGTAATGTATGAATAGCAATATTGATTTCTTTGACAATATACAATTGATAATTGACAAATGTAAGGGGTTTAACAATGAGCACTGAGTGAGGGGTATAGAGTAACTCCCTATAGTACCATTGTTGCTTTTTGTAAATCTTAATTTTTTCCAAAATAAAAGTTTATTGGAAAAACATTCAGTGAAGGATAACATGGTACACTTAAGAGACAGTATTAGGATGAAGGAAGAAAATCTGCAGATATCTGGCCAGATCATGAAATGTGGGCAGCAGCTTTTACATGCTTCATAGATTAAAGCATCCTATCATTACAGTGGACTTTTATAATAATACACACAATAAAAATAAATGGGATGATTATTTGCTATACGAGTTCTTCCCATAATCTTTCCGTGATATTTATTAGCATTTTCAATCCTAGTTTTGAAAACGAGAATTAATTTGGGAGGTGGTGGGATGAGCAGTTTTAGATGAACTCTGCCTCAAGCCAGGAAGAGCTCTGTGTGGAGCAGTCAACCCCAACCAGTCTGGCTCTAAGTCAGCGGTTCTCAGCCTGTGGGTCGCGACCCACAGGAACTGTATTAAAGGTATTAGGAAGCTTGAGAACCGCTGCTCTAAGTCAACCCCAATTGAATCCTGCAGACCGGTGGGCAGGTTTACGGGAGGGCTCCTCCAATAATGGCCACCCCAGTGATCGTGACTATCATTTTTGGAGAGACGCCAACTAATGTGCCAGATTTCATTCCAGAGGATTTCTATATAAGATTACACTACACCCTCAGCATTATATGAGCTTGCAATTATTTTCTCATTTTAGAAATGATAAATTTGATCATCATAGAAATTATTTGCCAAGGTTGCAAATGAGATTCAAATACAAACATTTCTGACTTTTCTACTAAATCACTAAACAAGGAAATTTCATTAGGGCAAATGCCTAACTAAATACCTAACTTGGGTACAATCCTAGTATCATTAGTTTAAACCAATCTGTTGAGATCTTTCACATTATATGTTAGCTATAGGCAGATCATATCCACTCTACTGAGCTCGTGTGTGTGGAAGCATTAACACTGTATTTGATACACCACACATGTTAGCTCCCTTCTGTCTTTACAGAATGCATCTCTTTTTAGTTGGATTCAAACTGTTTGTGTCTTAGGCCTGAGAATCATATGAATTATCATGGCAATTCAAAAAGGCAGAGTAATCTAGTGTCAAATGTGAAGTTTAACCAGTTTAAATGAGATGAGCTAAGACCAGAATCAAATCATTCTAGACAACTAAAATATACATACATAGGCATCCTATGTCAATAAATATTTCCTGAGGACAATTAATGACAATTATCACACGGTGTGGGTTGGGGGAGGGGAGAGCAGAGAGAGAAAGAAGGAGGGAGGGGTGGGGAAAGGAAGAGCAGAGAGAGGGAAGGAGCGAGGGGGTGGGGTCTTGGTGTGTGTCACACCTTCAGGGAGCAAAACATGATTGTAAAAGGGACTTTACCTAACAAATGCAATCAGTGTAACCTGGTTTCTTGTACCCTCAATGAATCCTTAACAATTAAGAAAAAAAAATGAAAGATACCAGATTTTCAATAACTGATTAATTGTTGCTAGATCACATGATTACATGCTTTGTTAAGGACCCATTTATATATTTAATTCAATTTATGGGAGTAATTTTCTTCTGTCATTATTATAGATCTGCTTTAAGATGTACTTATTTTAATATGGACACTTCCTCTTTACCTTCTACCTCTGAAGTTGACTATTTGGAAGAGACTATCATCTCTTCCAAATAGGAACCATTATTTTCAGGGTTGATACATCAGATCCAGTGAGGAAGAAGACTCTTTAAGTGCTTTAACAAAGTCCAAAATTTACTGGAAAGAAATGAGGGAGAGAATGTCAAAGACTAACTCTTCTCATGCTATTATATTAGAAGGATTTTCCCCAAGTGAGGTGGGGCTAAATGAAAGAGAGGTGGGAAGAACTGGAAATTGTATGGTCATCTTTCTTTACACCAAAATATACAATTATAAGGGCTGCCATCCTGTATTAGCAAGGAGCCCTACATTACAAATGGGAGCAGGGCCTTGTTAGACAACAAACATCTGAACTCATAATCTAATAGGAACAAAGATCCAGACACACGAGCAATGTCCTACAGAAGTAACCACCCAGGAGTGCTTTCCCATGTCCACCCTGCAAGTTCTAACTGTTGCCTCTTCTATCCCTCGACGCAGGCCCACACTTGGAGACCATTTTCAGATTGGGTTCGTAAATCTTTGGCTCTATAGCAATGTCTAATAGGAACAAAGATCCAGACACACGAGCAATGTTTGTTTGATAGCAAATAGCCACATGCTGCCAGGATGAGTCAGTTTGTGTAACATCAAGAAAGAACTACTTTTTAACCCAAGTAACACACTACTGCTCTAGTCTAGACTTTGATCATGAACAATAAACGAATGACCTAGGGAGGAACTCACTACTTTTGTTCTTCTGGGATGCAGGTCAGAACACATTCTAAGAGCCCCTTTTACTTCTCTCTTGATAGGTTCTGTGAATTTCATTAAATTAATGCTTTTGCAATAACATATGCGTTTTGGCATGTGCATCACATACAGACATGAACTGCGTTTTGCCTTTATATTTGAACTTGGTTAAAAGTTGGAGCCAGGCAAGAGTGAAGGTGAAGAATAGCAAATCAGAGTCTCAAAGGACAAACTGCTGAAAAACCACAGATTAGAAGCACTAGCCCCATAAAGCAAAAGTAGAGTGAGTGGTGGGTCACTTACACTTCCAATTAATATATTTTTTCTTCAAAATCAGATTTTTGGAATGGGCCTTTAAATCTTTAGGACTTATTTTCAAGATTGACTATTCTAACGGATTCTAAAGTTATTTTAAAGAATAATTTCTTTATCTTTTGAGAGTTTCTTTGTTCTTTTGGGTCCCAAAGACACCTCTGAATTTACTGGACTTATACAATGTTACTTATCCTAATTTAAGAAGTTTCTTCACATAGAAGTGTGATAAAAAGTTTTACCACATGAGATATGGTAAGGAAAGCACTTGCCAGATAATGTCATTTTCTTGTAAAACTGCCAATCACAATTACCTTTGTCAATGGTGAATAGATAATGCCACAGGAAAGGTAGAACAGATCATTGAAAGCCACAGATAAGCCTCAAACCTCAGCCCAGAATTTCAAATGCGTCCCCACTCCAAACCTACTTTCTTCTGAGTTGATGCTAAGCTGAAAAATATTACTTAAGACCCATTATCTTTCTTATTTTTTTATATTAAGAACTATAAGCTATTTCTTTGAAAGTCTGAAACAAGAAAAAACCTAAAACACTGTCCTTTATAATTAGTAGCCTCTAGAAGTTGATTTAGTTTATAAAGCAGCTACATCTTGCATTGGAAATATATACGCCCATCGCTTATGGGTAAAATTAGATTTGTGTTAGTCTGCCGCTAATAAGCTCATTTATGTTGGAAAATGTTATGTGTTGTTTACAGAAGGAAGAAAAGTAGAGGTTTGGGGAATTGCTCCTCCAGCTCATCCTTTCCTTTTAAAGAAAGTGTGAGTGCCAGATAGATAGGAGAAACTAAAAGGTATTGGTGGCTAAGGAACCAGTGCAGCAGGTGAGCAGGCTGCCCCAGAACAGAGAACAGAAGGAAGGAAACCAGGCAGAGCTACAAGGAGGTTCAGAGATCGGGCTACCAGGAACTGGGTCCTTGCTCAGCACCAGTCACGGCCCAAGAAGCCCTGCACTCACCCCTGGGACTGGCCTGGGATTTGGGGATTTCTACCCACTAAGACTCACTCCAGATTCCAGTCAAAGAAATCAGCGTTCAGAAGTGACCGCCCAGGAGTGCTTTCCTATGTCCACCCTGCTAGTTCTGTTGCCTCTTCTATCCCTCGATGCAGGCCCACGCTTGGAGACCATTTTCAGATTGGGTTCGTAAATCTTTGGCTCTATACAAAATTCTTGCTTTCCTATTGGCATCCTTGCCTGTTCTTTTGGACACTGGTCTTCCTCATCTTCTCCGACTTTATTGTACTTTCCTGTTGGTCCCACAAATATGAAGGAGCCCAGAATGTGAATACCTAACTCACCCAATGGCTTTAGCCTCTTCTGGCCTATTTTATCCAATTACCTTACATGTCATGATATAGAGAGAGATCTAAAATAGTGACCAGAATGTCAACAGTGCCCAGTAAATACTGATTGATGAAGTGAACTAACATTTGGCTATGTATGTTATGAAGAAGCATATAGAAAATATAAAATTGAGAAGTAATTCGTATGCTGATGGAATTGCAGATTTCAGACACAAAAATATCTCAACATCAATGAGTCACTTCAACATCACAACTTTCTGTGTCCTGTGGGCCTTTCTCCAACATCATATAATGGAATAATACTTCCAAGTGCTGGATGTGCCTTCCTGGATAACTCAGAGATACCCACACAAGGGGTGAGAACATAATTTGATAATTTGGGCTCCAGAAAGAGACCTGTGTTACCTCAAGAGTCTTCTGGATGTTACCATACCATGTGGTTACAAGCAACATTTTGCTTTTCTTGTTTTAGGCAAACTCGACTCTTAAAACCAGTAAGGTAGTGAATAAGAGATTCTGACTTGGCATCCACGGAAGAATTATGAGAGTCTGAATGCTCCCTAAGTAGAGTCAAGCTCCTTTTCATGTCTCTAACCATGATATTCAGGCACAAGGACTCATGAATTCACCCATCAAACCAAGGACCAGCCTGGAGACAGGTTGATCACGTGAAATCAGACAGGCACTGGCAACTTACAAGCCTCCCGGAGCTTCTCTTTGTCATAGTGGAATCCTTCATAGTCTTGTAAACTGATTTTGTTCACTCGGATCCTCAGGCGATCTGGGACAGACTGGGGACTGCAAAACAAGAACCGAGAGGTCAGGTATAAATGAATGGGTGGGTGTATACCTGGCGGGACCGGGAAATATGGTCTCTTCATGTGGGGAAGAAAAAGTGCACATTCAAACCAGGAGTACGGACTCCTTACCAAAATACCAAAATTATCTGAAAAACACTTCTCCAGAAACCTACAGTGTCTGGAATTTAGGTAAGAATATGGAAATAAGCATAAAGAGGCTTTGGAGACCGATTTATTTCATATTTTCTATTAATGTATTAAAAATTTTAATAAGATCATATGTTTAGTTGCATAATAAATTAGATGCAGCTAATCTAAAATAATGAGATGTGGAGGTGAGTTATTATGAACCATGGGCAAAGATGCCCGTAACACTCAAATGCTATCAGTGGCAGCCTGGCCCACAGAAGAGGTGGAAAAACAATTAGAAAGCAGATTGTGTTTCCAGAAAGCACAGGACTGAGATTGCAATAGCTCTAGCATATTACAATAAATGCTGCCTGTGATGGTGCCACTGAGCACCCCAAAATGAATGAAAAAATTTAAATAGGTACCACATACTTACTTTAGGAAGAGAATGAACTGTGTAACTCATTTTAAAAGAATGGAATCCATATTGACTGAGGACTCATACTAAATAATACAATATTGTAGCACCAAACATTCAGAAGCATCCTCCTGGCCGTCAGAATGTTTATAACTAGACTCTTTGAATTTTCTTCAATCATATTTTCAAAATAGTTCAATCTTCTATGTGAGTTAAGTGAAATAATTTAGTTTTCATCACTACCACAATGAATCAACACATTCTCCAGTATAATAATGTAACACAATCCTTATTTGTCCTTGACTACTACTACCTTATACTTAGATTTATTGTTTGAATATTCTCGAATAGAGGCTTACTTCGGACTTTTTTATAGTCAGTGATGATAAAAGTCACCATTGACTAAAGTAGAAAGAATAACATTACTTTTCAAGGCATTATGTAAGGGAGGGAAAGGAAGGAAAAGAAGAAAAGAAAATAAAGAAAGAGAAAGAAAGAAAAGAAAAGAGAGAGATAAAGGGGAGGGAGGAAAGAAGAAAGAACAGAGTGGGATGGAGGAGGGAGTAATGCCTGTAAAATCCTAGTCAGGCCATCCCTCCCAACTCCTCCTGAATGCACAGACATGGGCACACATTCGTTTAATTTTATTGCAACTCCGAAAGAGGGAATGAAAAAACAATTTAATCTCATTCTCTCTTGTAAACCTCATTTTAAGGCAAAGCATAGTAACTCCCACTCTACTCACCCAGAATAACACAGACATACCCAACCAGAATACATATGGCACCCACACATGGTCTCTTGCTCGCTCACTTGCGCTCTCTCTCTCTCACACACACAGAGATTTAAATTGTGACTATTTTAAAGTGTACATGTAAGTGCACACATTATAAAGAGAGGTGGTAGACAGGTAAAAATGTCTGAGGTTCACTGGATTAAAACCAAACCTTTATACAATCACACAGATGGATATTTGGGTCGGAGGGACTTGAGAAGACAGAGTCAATAGCTGTACTGATCCATCACTCAAAGTGTGTTTGCTGGGTGTCTGTTTTGTATTAGCACTGTGCTGGACATCGACAAAGCACTGATGGATAAAAGCAATGTGAGTATTTAACCTGTAGTGGGAAATACAGTTTGACAGCATAATATTTATAGATACAGACTTTGAATTAGAAAAGTCACATTATATTGAAGATACAGACCTTAAATATAATGCATACCCATACTGTCATTTATAGATAGGGAGAGTGAGGTTCAGAAAGGTGAGGTGATTTCAAGGTCACATAGCTCCTAAGTGGCAGAGCTCAATGCAGAGTCTTGGATACTTTACTCATCAGTTTCATGCTCTTTCTATTGCACAACGCTTCTCTGAGAAAATCAGATTTTGTGGTCAATAAATACGAAGAATTCCATTGATGTGGTAGCAAAGCTATGAAGTATGGATTAGCAGAGCCCAGTGAGCCCTGCGTGGTGCTCAGACTCAATAAACTTGAGCGTTGCTTGATCAATAAACACTCATCAAGAGGGTGATTAAGGAAGCAAGATGACACATGGCAGATATTACAAGAGTGTCTAGATCTGTATTTATTTAGAGTGAAGTCTGGCTACAACATACTTTTAAGCACAAAAAAAGTCATAGAAAATTATATATGATATAAGTTCCTTTATGTAAATTGTGAAATTTGGTAATTTGAGTATGGAAGAGAAGTGTCTAAAGAAGTGTTGAGCAAGCTGTACCAAGTAGTTATCTCTATGTGGTGGAATTTGAGGATCATTTTACATTCAGTACCACTATTTTTAAATAAATTATATATTTCAGGAGTATGTCAAAATAAAGAGGAAAAATAAGGATTGTAGCAAAAAGTGTTGGGTATTATTAATAGATGTGAGTATGAAGGAAAAATTTAAGTGGTTAACAGAGTGACCATACGATGTTCTCTGCACATCTTTACTCACAAATTAAGAGGGTCTTACTTTTATTTATTTCCAAGTTTGCTGAACTGGTTAGCAAAAATTAAAATTAGCAAATATTTTCCTGCCAACATAGCAGATAAAAGGGAAGCTGGAATCTTATACTGTGGTGGCCCCGCATGCTCTGTCATGGAGAAGTGGGAGGGCAAGGGTTGGAAGTGCTCCACTTAAACATTTTTTTGAGATAACAGGAGCTCTATTGGTAGGAGCTCTAATCATCTCTGTTAGACCTCACTAGAGTGGCAGTTGCCAAGTGGGAAATAAGATTTGGAGGCTGACTGCCAACCACTCCCTGCACCACTACCCTAGGGAGCTCCCCCGACTTTGGGCTACCCCATGTGTAACATGTCGCCTTTCTCAGAGGGCATCAGTACCTGGTCGCTGCCCACCTCCACCTCCCAGGTTGTCACCTATGCATGCCCGCTGACTCTAACCTGCACACTGGACTTCCACTAGTCTTCCTGACCTCAGAAGGCACACTGTGGACATACAACAGGAACTATCTATTGTTCAAGAACCTTATAATTCCCAAAGAAACTCATGTATTGCCTCACTTCATCCCCAGAATGACCAGTTAAGCAAGCTAGAAGTCACTGAAGACTTCACTAACCCCCACTTAACTCTGTCCTGTCCTCCGCCCTCCACATTCACTCTCTTGCTCTGACCTCCCACCTTCTCCCAGCAACCTGCACTACTTCTCACTTTCCCACTGGCAGAAGCTTACTAGAATCCAGTCTTCCAACTAGAGTATCTGCCGTTTTGTTTGCTATCAAATATTGTCCCAGCTAAGGGCTATTACCAAATTTTAGGGCATTAGACCATAAAGTCCATGATGGGAAACCTATATGAATGATTCTCAAGGCAGGCAGGGGAGGCAACATGGCAAAATGGTTAAGAGCTCAGGCTCCAAGTCAGATTGCATGGGTTTGCAGTAAATTTCTTCCAACTACTGGTTAATCAGAAAAACTCTGTGTTTCAGTTCCCTCACAGCTAAGATGGAAATGACCATACTAATTTCACTGTATAAGATTTAAATGTCCCAGGAGTTGGAGGTTGCAGGTTGCTGTGAGCTGTGATATGATGGCACTCTACCCAGGGTGACAGCTTGAGGCTCTGTCTCAAAAAAAAAAAAAAAGAATTAAATTAATGAATATGATGTGCTTAGAATAATGTCTGGCACAGTATGAGTGCTCAACAGATATTAGCTATTATCACTATAAAGATCACTCTAAAAATTGCTCCCCTAGATACGGTTTTGCCTAACAAACAATAGCATCTGCTGCTGTAGGATAGTGAAGCAAGTTTACACCACATACAAGGACCTCTGTAAATATTTTTGACAAATTTCTAGGCTTCCTCGGGGTGGGTGGTGTTGCTATCTAGCTTGATTGTGGCGTGACATTTCACACTCCAGGGTCTTCTCCCACTTGGTCTTTTACAAGACCAACTAATACCATGAAAATAGCTTAAACATGGGGGAGAAAAAATGCACAGAGATCAAATGAAAGCCAAGTAAGTCACTTTTGTACCTTTATGTCAAAATCTATTAGTGTCCTATTAATGGCTGACTAAAGGTGGAGGATGACAAAGCTGTTCCTTGGAGTCTGGGGAATAGACTGCCATTAGTTTTCTAAAATTAAATTTTGCCAAGGAAGTTAATAGAGCATAGAAGAGACTAACAACCTGGATAAAAATAAATTTGCTTCCCTGCCAACATCTACCACAGCTACTCCCATGCTGACTTAGGTGCTCTATCAGGGGTTCTAAAACTAGAGCCTCTCAAGCTTCCTAAAAGGGATCCAGCCATCTGTGAACTCCCTTTCATATTGAGGTAATGCCCTCAACCTGCCACCTTCTCACTAATTTCTCCTGCAACACTGTGATTGAGATCCTTACCCAGAATGCAAGTTCATGGCTCTGGACTTAACTCCCATGAGTCTGCCGTGAATGTTTTCTCAAGACGCATAGTAAGAGCACCTGTTGTTAAGTCACAAGGGGGCGCTCCCAATGACCTCTAGACCACAGCTGCCCTTATCACTTTGTGCACACCTGTAACCCCATGAAGACCTACTGCTATTCATTTACTTGCCATTTTCTACTCTCTCATAGATGCTGCCCATAGCTCTTTTGGGGGGTTGGCATGATGGCTCACGCCAACGATCCCAGTATCCTGGAGGCAGAGGCAGGAGGATCCCTTGAGCTCAGGAGTTTGCAACCAACCCGAGCAAAATGAGACCATGTCTCTACTAAAAATAGAAAAATTAACTGGGCATTGTGGCAGGCGTCTACATTCTCAGCTACTCGCGAGGCTGAAGCAGAAGGATCACTTGAGCCAGGGATTCAGAGTTTGATGTGAGTTAGGCTGATGACAGGGCACTCTAGCCTGGGGCATGTAGAATTTCAATCTATTAGGGTCAAATTCCTCCCTTATCCTCTTAAGCCTCTTCATCCTTTCAGTCCATTTCTTTAGTACACATTGTTTCTCTCCAACTCACAAAAGACTCTTCTCACTTAATCTCTCACCCAGGCCTATCCTCTCTATGGATAAAGGGAATGAACAAGATGCTTTGGTTCCCCAGAGTCACTTTTAGACCACTGATGCTACATAATTCCTTCCTCTCCTTGAAAACACGAGTCATCTGGAAATGATACCCTTTAATATTATACTCAGACAATATAGCACAGTGGGTAAAAACAGGATATATAAAAAAAAAAATCTTAGTTCCAACATAGACTGTCGATCAATTTGTTTGACCTTGAGAACCCTAAGATTACCTTCTTAAAAACCATTTTCTGATCTGAAAATGGGACCAATAACAGGAATATGGTGAGCACTGAATGAGAAGGGACATTAACTATAACTATAAGGCACTTAGCATATTCCTGGCAAATAATAAGTATTCAAAAATAATGTCCTTGCTGTTGTTACTATTATTAGTACTCTAGTGATTCATTAGTTTCCACAAGCCTTATGCCGTTTTATTCGGTCTTGGATAATATCATCATAGCAGAAGCCAGAGCTGCCACTCTCACGAGCAGTTAGTAGACACCAACGTTAGCAGGCTACGCCTCTGTCTACGGGAGAAGGGAGACAAAAGTCAGAGTAATGCAGACATCTGCAGCCTATTAGATACGAACCAACTGAAGATGCTGAATGTTTGCAAGGTCTTTTACTTAAAGATAGTAAAGATATAAATCCTAATTCATGTTGCAGAGAATATCCTTAAAATTATATAGTTATTCTACATTTTATGCCCTATAAATATCCTATATTAATATATAAATATCCTAGTGTTAACTAACATTTCTTAGATGGTTCAGTGCAAGACTTGCCCCCTTGTAACACTCACTATGTAGACATACCGATTTTTATGAAGGAGGATAATTTAACCAGGCCTTTGCTCCTCGTACAGAGAGAGCTGGTTTTCCTTTGTAAGGCATAAAAGCATCAGAACTCTGCCTTTTCCATCCAGGACTGATTTAATAATAAATTGCCTTAATTTCTTTCAATATAACACAGTAGATTTCTAACTAATTTGGAATTGAATTTAAACTGGCCCTTACTTCATGGAGGGATTTTTATCAAAATATTAATTTCTAGTGTGAATTCACAGCATGGTACGATCATCCCTTCCTCCCCTTTGCAGCTCCAGCACCTGCAGCAGTGCCTGGTCTATGTTGATTTCAATAAATATTTTTGCACAAATGTATAAGTGAATACAAGGAAGTTGAATTTCTCAGGGACTTTACTGAAGTTTGTCATTAAAGCACCCCCGAACTGCTTTCCAGTGGTTTTCCTCTGTGAACCCCACATAGAACTCTGATTTGGTGATCCACTGTTGTCCTTTGTCTGCCCTCTGATCGGGAAGTAAACTCATGCTGGGTGATGCTTATCCCAAGTGGGGTCCATGCAAAAAAATAGGAGAGATGAAAGGACATACAAGTGGTAGATGTCCCCACTGAAAAGGCAAGTAAGCCATTTCAGTACTGCCTTTTCTTCAATTAAATAACAGTGAAGCACAAACTTCCATCACCGAGTCCTGATGCCAGCTATCAAATACTTAAATTTTATGATGCTCGATGGCTTCCTTTACCAACTTCCTACTAAAATTGCTGAAGCTTATCCTGGAACATTTTACAACTGCCACTGATAATAACCCATCCAAAAACAGACCCAAGAAAAGTCTCTTTACATTGAACAATGAAACCAAATTGAATCAAGGGCTTCTGCACAGAGATTTAACACAAATTTTCAACACCTGCCGGGTTCAGACAGAATCCTAATCACTCAGTTGTCTTCTGTCCAGAGGAGGGAACAATGCCCCAGGAATGTGAAATAAATTGTACAGAAGTTTTTGAATCTCAAACCAAGGATAAACCCAAATCACATTAGCAGCAGCAGTCAGCCATGTGCTCCCTGCCCGGTATATTTTCCTGCAGAAAATATCTGTAAAAGTTATTAGTTCCCTTTTGATAGAAGTTAAATAAGTTCTTAGTTTCTAAGACATCCATTTGTGAGGAAGCTATTATGATTCATTATGATGTACCCTTTAGTTGAGACAGCTATTTCTCCGTAACTTCCTATGGGATTGTGGAACCATTATAGAGTTAAGAGGGATCCTACCTAATTCAATCTTTGCTCTCCCACCTGATTCTACATGCCCCTATCTTCGTATCTTCAAACAGCTACTCAGTCTTGGCTTAATCCTTACCCAGATGTAAGATACTAGAAAGGAGCGGGTTAGTCCTTATTCAGCTTGCCCTAAGCATTTGAAAATTCTCCCTCAGGGGTCCAAACTCCTCCACATTGGTCTTTCTACTACCACTTGTTTGTGTGTGTTGGGTTTTAACTCACTGAGGTAATCAGGCACAGGGACAAAAGGCAAAAAAGGACAAACTTTAGGCCATGTCAAAGAAACACATGCTGAAGTCATGGCTGCCAGATTCAAAATAGACTACAAGTACCAAATATCAAGGAACTTTCATGACATTGGCTGAAAGTAAACTTAATTTTTCTGGAGATCTTAAATACACATTACAATGAACATGTTCACGATTCTATAGAAATTTGCAATAAATATCTATGCTTTTGAAATTTGTAGCCAATGAATATGCAGTGGAGTGGAATCAGCATGTGGTTATTAGGGATGGTCTTTTCTGCTCAGTGCCATGTTTATGGCCTTGAAAGGGGACACAAAGGTGGAGAATGAACAAGCAGTGGCTCTACTCAGTGGCTTTGCAAAGCAGCTCCACGAGGATAGCAATTTCACCACGTTCACCTTACAAGAAAAGAAAAGAGCAATAACCTTGATGAATATTTCAAACTCTCGTATTTATTTTTGGGGCAATGAATGCCATCACTGTTACTGGCTCAGTCACACAAGTTCCTGATAATTTGATGTGGAACCACCACCCCCTCATGCACATCATGTTACACCTTCCAGTTACCAGAGTCCCAGATTTATTTTTTTAAGTCAACTGAATGATCAATTGCCTCAGAACCTTGAAGTTTCTTCCCCATAAGATTACACAATATCTTTCCTTTTTCCTTTCCCTGTATTTATGTCTATTAAATTCACTTCTGAGTTCACCCTTCAGTAGCTTGCCACAATATGGTTCACTCCCTACTCCTTGAAGCTCTTTTCTTTTGGATTTCAGTTCAAAACACTCTTCTAGTCTTCCAACTAAATTTCCAGATGCTCCTTCTTTCTGTCCCTTGGAATTTCACCCTTGCCTAAATATCTTTCAAATGTGTGTGCTTCTCTTCCCCTTCCATGAACCCCCACAGACCAAGATACTATTATCTTGAATCTGGACTAATCGTGCCCCCTATATCTAATTCCACCATACCTGCACTGTTTGAAATGAAAATGTGATCCTAATGTGATGATTTTGCACCCCCGCATTAAACAATGAGCTTTTTGAAAACAAGATGCTCAGCTGTCTCTGTCTTTACATATGTTAAATATATGCCTTTCGACATGAATTAAACTGCTGCTCACAACACAATTTTTGCAATGAAAAAAATTATTTGTCATGACTACATTCTTCATCATACTCATCCTCTGGAGTAGATAATATGCATCATTATCCAGAATGGGAAACACCCAACAGAATTTCACTCAAAGGAAAATATACTTTCATTACTAGATCCAGAAAATAAGAAATAATGTCAATGCTTGTGCATCATGTTATTAGTGTGATACCTTCACATATGGAGTTCATGACTCTGGCTCATCCTTGCATGATATGAATGAAGAAGAATTTCTACTTGTGTTTGGATAGTACCTGCAAATTTAAGTCTCGTGACAGTAGAGACTTCTGTTCTGATGTTTGCTACATGGCAATTAGAGATGACAGCCTTCAAAGCAGAAAGTCTTTTAGGGTAAGAGTTTTATACTGTTTTTAGACTCTTTCATGCTTAAAGAGTATAAAAGGGGACAAATATCCTGATGAAAGGCATGGAAGAAGTAAATACCATAGTAAACAAGAACAGATGGAAATTAGAGGCAATGGGAGCATGCCTTTTCGTAGGAGAATTGTACAAATTTAAATTGCTGAAATGAAGAACAGTTAAGAACAGCTGGAACGAGAATAAGTAAACAACTCAAGCCCTATTTTTCATTATATCAGGCCAAAGTCATTTCCACTTTAAGAAGAAAATCCATGTAATGCAGGTTTCCTGGGTATTAAAAATGACTAAAGATTCCATCACAAAACTAGTATGAACTTTTAGTACCGTCGCCTGCGACAGCATGGAGAATTCTTTTACTGCTTATTGGAGGAAGGACCATTAATCACTACCTACAATAGAGTATAAAGAGCTCTTTGGCTTTTACCAATGAGGCGTACTAGGACAGGGTTAATCCTAAGCCATCAAAATGGCTTTCAATCTCATGTGCTCAGGAAGAAAGATATTTTCCACTACAGGTTTCAATTTCTATGTACCAAACTGATGCCTTACATTTATTTGCTATTTAAAGTGTTAAAAATCTTCCCTTGAGTTTCCAATCACTCGCTGCTGTGTGATCCTATTCTTATTTGCAACGGTAAACAAATTGATTTTCTTTACTGGAAAGATGTATGGGAAAAGTATTATAATTTGTGGTTTAAAAACTATATTTTCACTAAAGAAAACCCTCATGGCCTTTCACACATGCATGCATAATGAAGGACACAGAAATTAGTTTTACAACTACTGGTATATTTATGCACCTATTAATTCTGAGCAGTTTGATGAATGAGGTGATAGTATTGAGAGGATGTCTATCTATGTATAACACTAAAACATTATTTTTCAAGACCAGGCCTGGGCATCATAGCTAGACCCTATCTTTAAAAAACAAATTAAAAATATATAGAAATAGAAAAGAAATATGGCTATTTTAAGGTGAAGAAATGATATTACCCAATTAGGTAGAGGAAGAAAGGAACATATGCACTCCAAGATGTCTTCCTATTGAAAAGTTACTCTTCAAAGTATGTTGGAGTCCGTTGTAGGAAGTGGACTTGGTCAGGAGAGAACTCCAGGTTTTGTTTTACATGAAGAAAATAAAAAGTACTGGCCTGACAATAAGTGGCATCACATAAAAACCATTTCATGAAATGATTTTAGCTTTCCACATGAAACATTTTACAAAAGAATCCATATGCTTTCCTCAAGTCTGAGTATCACCAAAAACATTGCAAAATTACATTTTTCATATTCAGCATATAATTAGTATTCCACGTTGATTTGTTTTGACTCATTTTTTTCCTTTTAAGTTGTCATTTGCTTGCCAAGGACCTGAATTCTCAGCATGGTTCTATACTTGGTTCTGGAGAGAGGTGGCATCACTACTGTCCATCAACCTCTGGCTGATGGAATCCTAAGCCCCTATCAGTAGCTCAGATGGGCTATGTTCCCATTAGCTCAGGTTTCTTCATAAGAAACTCAGGGGGAGGAATTGAGAGTCCCCTGAACTTGACTCTTTTCCAACTCAGCCAATTTAGCCAATTGGGTGAAAACTCTTCACTACCCTTCTCTAATTCCTGAGTCAGTGAACTGAGGGATTTTACACACTGTTCTTTATTCACAACCAAATTCTTGAGTGTGTAAGAATGTATAGAATAAAGACATATTTCCAGAACAGCAATCACAAGAATCACACAAATATTCTATCAATACAACAATTCTAGTAACAAAAATAACTTTCATTAAAATTTGCTAGTAAACATATAGGAAAGAATTCCTCAAAATATACTTTTAGGGGTCATTTAATAAATTACTTAGATAATGAGGAAGAAGAAAACACAACAAAAAATAGGTAGATATTTTGATGCTACCAAATGCTAGAAGGAAAACAATAAAAGAGAAAGAAGAGATGGTTTTACTGGTAATGTCATAATGAGGAATGTAAAAATAATTTGGAATTCTGTTGATGTTCCTGTTTCTTTCTCCCCTCTATTAGTCATCTTAAAGTTGATCAACTCTCTACCAAGGGCAGTAACCTAATGTATCCATAAGTCAGGTTTTCCTCAAGGAAACATAATACAATTGTTTTCCTAGGCAACAAAATGCCATCAAGCCAAATAATATACTTATGTCACAACTAGAAAACAGAAACCATCTCTTTTAAAAGTGATAATTTTTTTAAAAATAAATAAAACTACAGGTATCTGTGATATAAAACTGAAAATCTTTGGCCTTTTTCTTACAATGGTGTTTTTATTTTAGTCGAATACTATAGCTATAACTTTGTAACTGGCTGAATTCATTTTTAGAGTTCCATTTTGTGACACGGAACATAATGACAAGCTCTAAGGATTAATAGAACCTAGAATTAACAAGTCTTTACTTTTTTTGCCTTTTAAGACATATTCTCTTTTCATTTCACGTAAGTGTTTCAGGATGTTATGACAGACCAGGGGAAACTCAATTGAATTGATATAATTAAACCGGAACTTCTATAAATGAAATGCACCTCACAACTCCTTACCACCTTACAAAGTAATCCAAACTAAACATGCTCTCAGAACTCTCAAAACAAACATCTAGATTTCTTTGTTATTGATATGTTCTTCTCACACTCTGTTTCAGAAGATAATATCAGTTATTATTACAATACTGAGGTAAAAATTAAAATGTCTTTTGTTTTTTCCTCTCTGGGTACAGAGAACACATTCATAGCACTGCAGTTGTAAAGGTCAATCTAAAGGTGTTTTTTTGTTTTCTCTTGAGTGAGAGTCCACTTGTAAATAAAATCTTTACTCACAAATACTAGAAAAATTACTTATTTCTCTTTTCATTTATAGTCTGTACGCATTCTCTAACTTCTTTCATTATCATAATCCTTTAGAAATTCAGATTTGAATAAAAAATTCAAAGTACCTATTCAACTGCCTTATTTTACAGAAAATGAATTTGGGTCCAGAGAAGTCAACAACTCTATTATATGATGAATACTAAAAAGACTAAAATAAACCTTATTATAAGATTAATACTAAAAATATGCCCCCCAAAAGGGTGATATCCTTTAGCCCTTCTTATACCCTAAAATGAAAAAGACTTTCAAAAATGAAGTAATAGACACAAAATTCAATCTTCAAATAGTTAATAGCACAAAAAAAGCAAAATAACTGAAATTCAATCAAATGCTTTTGTGGGATAAATTGCCTCCAAAATTGGTATCTTAAAGCCCTAGCCCCCAGTATCTCAGAATGTGCCTGTTTTTGGAGCAGGGGTCTTTAAAGAGGTAATTAAGTTAAACTGAGGTAGTGAGGGAAGGCCCTCCCTCCAATGCGACTGGTATTCCGATAAGACAGGAATTTGGGATGCAGACAGGGAAGGAAGGAAAACTCTATGTAGAAAGCCAGCCACGAACCACGGACAGAGGCTTCAGAAGAAACCAACCCTGCTGATACCTTAATTTCAGGCTTCTAGCCCCGAGAAAAACGAGAAAACCAGCTCCTGTTGTTGGAGTTCCCCGTCGGTGGACTTTATCATGGCAGCCCTAACCAACTCACGTGCCTCCTAAAAAGATGTGCTAAGGAAATAAATCCATTTTGTCTCAATCTTACAACCAGAGTTTATAAAAAGACATATAATGGAAAACAATTCTAAGTTGAATCGGAAATCTCTGCAAGTTTGAGACCCTGGTTCTGGTTATTCAGATCTTAATTTAAGGTCATACCGTGTAGAAAAATCTTTTTTAAACCCCTGTTTTTATATTTATTGGACATGTTATTTCTAAGGTTAGATTATTTTTATTTAAAAAATGTTTTTTTTTTTAAATTCTAAATTAACTTTTTATAACTTCATAAATTTTTCCCATTTCCATACACCTGGAACAAGTACTATCCCCAAACCATCCTGTAAACTCTCTCTTTTACTCCGAATCTGACTTCTGCAAGAACCCACTCGTGCCCCACACATAAGCCAGCAAAACCTGCAGTAAATATTCCCTTCACTTGTGAAATAACCTTTTACTAGACAAAAAGCGTTGAGTGGTAAGACTATTTCTGCACTTAATGCAGATATCAATAATTCATCTCTATAAATAAATTTAAAAAACAAGGTATGGTTTTGCATTTTGAGCAACTCCTAAGCATGCTGTGCCTTTACATCAGCATACTGGTTAAATGTACTCCGTGTTGACTGTCGCTGATACAAGAAAACAGGAGCAGCCCCTCCACTGCAGATGTCAGCATGATGTGCCCTGATAAGCCTACTTCCTAGGTCACACCCCATTGAAAGACTCTCCACATTGTTTACCTGTCCTAGAACTTATTTATAACTGGGATATGTCATTCTGAAATTTTATTATAACAGTATTAAACTCAAACCTATGACACCAAGGAGCCCTTCTTTTTGCAACACTCAAAATTTACTTTTAAGTTAGTATTCATATCCAAATCTTCTTTAAAAGTTTACAGAGTATATTTTGATCAAAATATAACAACCAGCCAGGCATGGTGGTTTCAAGTCTGTGATCTTAGCACTCTGAGAGGCCAAGGTGGATGGATTGCCTAAGCTCAGGAGTTTGAGACCAGCTTGAGCAAGAGCAAGACCCAGTCTCTAAAAATATCCAGGCATTGTAGTAGGCACCTGTAATCCCAGCTACTTGGGAGGGTGAGGCAAGAGGATCATTTGAACCCAAGAGTTTGAGGTTTCAGTGAGCTATGATGCCACAGCAATCTACCAAGGGCTACAAAGTGACACCCTATCTCAAAAAAAAAAAAAAAAAAGACATAGATATATCATTTGGGAGGCCAAGGCAGGAGGATCACTTGAGGCTAGGAATTTCAGACCAGCCTAGACAACATAGTAAGATCCTGCCTCTACAAAAATAAAAATAAAGATCAGGCAGGCATGGTAGTACATGCCTTGTAGTCCCAGTTACTTGTGAGCAGAGGTGGAAGGATCATTTAAGCTCAGGAGTTCAAGGCTGCAGTGAGCTATGATCATGCCACTGTATTTCAGCCTGGGCAGCAAAGTGAGACCCTGTCACTTAAAAAAAAAAAAGACATAGATAGATACAGATATAGATATCAATATCTCTCATATGTATGAAAACGTACAAATACACAGGAAATAACCAGAGGTGATATTGACAGTAGAGTTCCATACCTTAAATGCTATCTTCAAAGCAGATCTCCCTGCATTCTAATCTTAACTGTATCAATCGATAGCATGTAATCATTAGCAAGTTTCATACCATCTTGATCTCAGTCTTCTCATCCATGAGATTGGAATACTGGTCATGTTTACCTTATACAGCTAACAAGGTGCTAAATTTGATCACAGTGCAAGGCACTTAGCATAGTGTAGGTTCATATAACCTCTCTGGCCAAATGTAAACATCAGCTTGTGTTCTTGCTAACATCAAGATGAGACATCAGCTAAGCTTACAGAGACAGTACAGGGCCTGGCCTCCCTGCTCAGGACTCACGACCCAGGATTACCCTGCCATGCCCAATGGCAGGTCTTGCCTACTTCATGTCATAGAGTTTTAGGACAGATTTTCATACAATTCTAGGGTAATGCCTTTCGTTTCATCATAACAGAACTTTAAAGCTGACAGGAATCCTAGGGATCAACTACATATATTTTTTTAATTTCTGAAAAAGCAAAATGCACAGCGTTAATATCAGCTTATTGTTACACAGACAAATGTAGGGCTCCCCCAAGGCACTCAAAGGAGAAGGATGTTGCGTTTCTTTAATGTCCCATTCTCTAAAGTAACATCTTTAGGGATAGAGGGGTCACAGGATGGTCTCCTGCTCTAACTGGAGACCTGGGGGCCACTCCTACTGTACCTCTGCTTTATGCCACTGGACCTCTCTAAGTGGGATGAACACCCCATTAAGGTGCAAAGACTGGAAAGCAAACTCACAGAGCAGGGGGGAGGAAAAAAATACATTACCCAAGTTGCAGCCTGGGCTCTCGTTTGGAAACTTCCATAAGATGAAGATCAAGTAGCACTTCATTTATTTTCTTTGTAATTTTACATTTAGGGTATTTGTTTTATGGAAACAGCTGAGGAAAGTAACCTTCAAAGCAGAAAGAAAGGATGACATGGATGACAAGGTCAAGCAACTGAACAGTGTGAAATGAAATCACTAGTATGACTACCCAGAAAATGTGGAGTAGGAGGAGAGAGAGGAAGGAAGAGGAGAAGAGCCCAGAGCTTTGTTTTCCAGAGGGCCTGAAGCTAACTCATCTGCTATGCTGCCCTGACTTTGAGGAAATGGCACTTCTTTCAATTCTATGACTATAGTAATTCTCCCTTGTTCTTCTAAAAATGTTAATCTTTTTTGCTTTCCCCCCATTATAGAAATACTTCCCATTCATTGAAATCAGTCAGAAAATACAGAAAGTCAAGCAAAAAGAGTCTTCTATGATTAGTAATTATATGACTGAAAGATAATCACCCAGGGATGAAATAATAGTAACAAAAGGATGCTGAACAAACTTAGTCATGATATTCGGAATGCTTAGGCCCTTTTGCTACTCTCAAAATTGGGTTTTGGTTCCAGAACCTGTAACCCCAAAATTATACTCCATAAGTCGTAATCTGGGTAGATTTCTGCCCCAGACATGAAGCACACTTCTGGAGGCTCCACTAGCTCGTGAGTGCCCTTCATCCTGAGATTCTCTTAGGAGTTTGTGTATGAGCCACCAATAAATAGCTTAATTCATTGAGGCAAACTATGACTGAACAATCCCCTCAGCTACTTTAGTGGTAGGCGTCCCAGTTTACAAAGGGATACATGTACATTTCTACTTTGGCAAAATTTTTGCTACTTTCTGATAGACTCCAGGATGTGGTGAGTTGAGTTTACAGAGGGAAGAAAGGAAAAGAAAAAGTGGGTTCTGAATAGCACAAATGAAGCTTATTTTCTCAGTAAAGGTCTAGGATTAAACAGATGTATCTTGTTCCATTAAACTGCTTTTAGAATTTTGTCAAAAATCAGTTGGATGTACAAACAGTTTCCCTCAGTATCCACGGGGGCTTCATTCCAGCATCCCCTGCAAACACCAAAATCCGCAGATGTGGCCGCGTGTGTACACACACACACTTCTGGACCTCTATTCTGGACCATTAGTCTATGTGGCTTATGCCTCAGCAAGTGCCTTATGTTTTTTATTTTTGTACCTTCATTTTTTATTTTATTTTTTTAAGATACAGGGTCTCCCTACATTGCCCAAGCTAACCTCAAACATCTGGGCTCAAGTGATCTCCCACGTCAGCCTCCTGAGTAGCTGAGATTATAGGCATGAGCCACAACACCCAGCCCTGGATTATTGTACTTTTACAATAACTCTTAAAATTTGATTAAATTATTGTCCCAAGTTTATTCTTCATTTTTAAAACTGCCATGGCTATAAGGGTTCTTTGAGGTTTTTTAATATATGTTTTTAGAATCAGCTTGCCCGTGTCTCCAAAAATCCTGCTAGAGTTTGACTGAAACTACATTAGATTCACAGATCAATTTGGGGAATATTGACATCTTTACTATACTGAAACACCCAATATATAAAATTCTATCTCTCTTTATTTATTTTTTATCATTGTTTGGAAGTTTCCAGCATGCAGATTTTGTAAATATCTTGCTAGATTTGTACCTAAGTATTTCATTTTATTGGTGCTATTAAAAATAATGTTTTTTGGTATTTAAAAAATACTGGCTTCTAATTGTGTATTTTGGTATTTTCAGGATGTCCTCGTACCAACCCCCTGTGGATACTGAGGGACAACTGTATGTGCATCAAGTTGATTTTTGACAAAGTTGTAAAAGTACTTTAATGGGAAAGGATAATCTTTTCACAAATGGTGCTGGAAACACTGAATATTCATAGGCCAAAAAATTAACCTGCATCAGAACAGCAAATCCTTTACAAAAACTAGCTCAAAACAGATCATAGACCTAAATGCAAAAGGAGAATATATATATATATTAGGAGAAAGCAAAGGACCCAGGATTAGACAAGGATTACTTCAAAATAATACCCAAAGCACAGCTCTGTAATGAAAAACTCGATAATTTAGATTTTGCCAAAAGTTTTGCTCTATACAAGGTACCATCGAGAGAATGAGAAGGCCTGATGGATGCTGGGAGGAAATACTTGTGAAGCACATATCCGGCAAAGCTCAGATGCAGAATATACGCATACCCTCAAAATTCAACAGGGAGCAAACACACAGCCCAATTAAAACATGGAGCCGAAGACACAAACACACGCTTCACCAAAGACTGTATGATGCAAGGTGAATTAGCAACACACAAAAAGATGTCCAACATCATTAGCCACTTGAGAAACGAAAATTAAACTACGGGTGTGATATCACTATACGTCTACTAGAATGATTAACACTTAAAAATGCTGACAATACCAAGTGCTGGCAGGGAGTGGAGCAACTGGAACCATCATACGTTGGTGGTGGAAATGCAGAATGGTACAGCCACTCTGCACAACAATTCTTCAGTTTCTTATCAAGGTAAACGTACACTTACCATATGACCCTGCAATCCTATTCCTAGGGGTTTAACCTAGAGAAATACAAACTTTTGTTTACACAAAACCTGTTCATCAATGTTTATAGCAGCTCTACTCATAATCATCTGACACTGGAGATAACCCAGTTGTCCTGAAATGGGTGAATGGGTAAACAAACCAAAACTGACATACAGGGCTCGGCGCCTGTGGCTCAACAGGCTAAGGCGCCAGCCACGTACACCTGAGCTGGCAGATTCGAATCCAGCCCGGGCCCGCCAAACACAATGACGGCTGCAACCAAAAAATGGCCGGGCATTGTGGCAGGCGCCTGTAGACACAGCTACTTGGGAGGCGGAGGCAAGAGACTCGCTTGAGCCAAGGAATTGGAGGTTGCTGTGAGCTGTGATGCCACAGCACTCTACCCAGGGTGACAGCTTGAGGTTCTGTCTCAAAAAAATAAAAAAAAAACTGACATACAGTGGAATAAAAAGGATACATGGGTCGTATGTACAGCAAGTTGGAGAAACCTCAGAGACATAGCAGTCCAAAAGCCAGCCACAATGGCTACGTACGGTATATTCCATTTATGTGGTATTCTCAAAAATTCAAATCTGTGATGATCAGGGGTTTCCAGAGGCTCAGAAATGGAAGAGTATGATTACAACACAGATCACAAGGCAACTTCTGGGGGTGACGGACTGATCTGTATCCTGATTATGGGGATGGTTACATAAACCCACACGTGCCTTAAACCTCATGGAGTTGTACATCAGAAAGGCAAATTTACCATATATTAATTTTATTCCATTTTGTTATGAGACAGAGTCTCACTTTGTCACCCTCAGTAGAGTTCCGTGGCGTCTTAGCTCACAGCAAACCTCAAACTCTTGAGTTCAAGTGATCCTCTTGCTTCAGTCTCCCAAGTAGCTGGGAGTATTAGTGCCCGCCACAACGTCTGGCTAGAATTTTTGTTTTTTTTTTTTTTTGAGACAGAGTTTTGCTCTTGCTCAGACTGGTCTCGAACTCCTGAGCTCAGGCAATCCATCTGCCTCAACTTCCCAGAGTGCTAGGATTACAGGCCTGAGCCACTGTACCCGGCCCCATCTGTCAATTTTAAAAATTAAAAAATGAGCCAGATTGTACCCCATGATTGCATTAATATACAACTATGATTTAATATTTAAAAAAAGGAAAAAAATGAGCCAGGCACAGTAGCTCACGCCTGTAATCCCCAGCACTGTGGGAGGCTGAGAAGGGAGAATTGCTTGAGCTGAGGAGTTCAAGACTTGCCTGAGCGAGAGTGAGACCCCCGACCCATGAAATAAATGGAAAACCCAGCCGGGCTCCATGGCAAGCACCTGTAATTCCAGTGGCTTCCGGAGGCTGAGGCAGCAGGATGCCCATGGCCCCAGGCTGAGGTTGCAATGAGCTATGATGCCACTGCCACTGCACTCTGCTCAGGGGCATAGTGTGGGTTTGGGTGGGACTCTGTATTGACAAAAAAAAAAAAAAAAAAAAAAAAAGAAGAAGAAATAAATATAAAAAAAATAAGCAAGGAAATAAAATTTTAAAAAAATTAAAAACTGAAACCAAATGTAATAAATGCTCAATAAAAATTCATTTGTATAAAAGTACAACCAGCAATTTACTTGGATGCTTGTCGCATCACATTGTAATAGTGCTGGGGGCAACACGGGGTCTATCCCTGATGTGGTCATTTTTCCTTCGTTTTCTGATCTGGGTCTCGCCAAAATTCCACAGAGTACCTGGTATCTGCAATAACGTTTGCAGAAAGATGAAAAAATCTGTGTAAGCTAAGTATATATGAATCACATTATTTCATTCTGATATGGAGAAAACAGAAGAGAAACAGAACCTAGGTAGGTAGCAACGACAGGTGAAAGTTCCCGAAGTCAACATTTGGCAGTTTCATATTTGCGTGGCCTAAGTAGGAGCTGGTAGTTAAAGCATTTAGCATGACCGTTTAGCTTCCCAACATGTACTAAGTGTATGTGTCCTCCCATGAGGACTCCACTATTAACCTACTTAAATATGAATTACGAATTTACTAATACGTTAAGCTAGACCGTACAAGATTTGTGGAGAAATATTCTCTTTTCTTTGTTTTGCCCTATTAGGCGAGGCCACTAGACATCTGTGATTAAAATTTATCAGTTTCTATGTGCTCATTTCTGATCAAAATATAAAATTTTAGGGTTCCCCTCTGCATAAAGCCAAAATTTTGCATATACGCAGACATTAACTGCAATTCCTAACAATCCAGTCCACAAGTCATCAGAAAGCTGGAGAGAAAGAAAGATTAGCGAAAGCCACCTCAGAGAAGCAAGGTTTGCTGCAGGAGCAGAAGTGGGGCTTTCCCCCAAAAAAGAACATCTGTAAAAAAGAGTTACTTTGAGCACAGAATGGCTGATCATAGGGCCCACAAATGACCAGATTATCTAAGTCCAGGACACCGAAAACAATGTTGGCATAATTGTTCAACATTGCTGAAAACAGCAAATAACAGTGTGAGAGTGGATCGAAGCTGTCACTGCCACAATATAAAAAGACAAAATACACGCTTTGGGTCTGGACTTTTCCCCACATCCCTTGCTCTATGTGCTAATGTTTTGTTATCTGATTGTTTAAATGATATCATAATTTAATAAATTATATTACATAAACATTATATCAGTTACACCTAGATACAAAACCTATAATATGTGATATTTAATGTATTTCATAAAATATATTCAGGTTACTATTTCAGTTTTAAAATAGCCAGGACTTAGTGCCTTCTACACCCTAGAAGCAAACAGGACAATTTACCCTATTTCTTGTGCACACACCCCTAGAATAAGAAATAAACTGTCCCATTTAAGATAATCTACCATGACTCTAATGTAAATACCACCAAAATGGCCATGATAGAAACATGATGCCATTTCTCTTTTTTTTTTGAGACAGAGTCTCCCTCTGTTCCTCAGACTATAGTGCCATGGCATCAGCATAGCTCACAACAATTTCAAACTCCTGGGTTCAAGTGATCCTTTTACCTCAGCCTCCTTAGTAGCTGGGACTGCAGGTGCGTGCCACAACTCCCAACTAATTTTTCCTCTATTTTCAGTAAAGATGGAGTCTCACTCTTGCTCAGACTAGCCTAGAACTTCTGAGCTCAAGTAATCCTCCCACCTTGGCCTCCCAGAGTGTTAAGATTTCAGGTGGAAGCCACCACCCCTGGCCTACCACATGCATTGCTGTTGCTAACATTTTCAATTCTTTTATTGTCAATGGCGTAATTAAAAAATGATCACTAATAGGTAGTCCTTGAACCCAAATTTATCGAACTGGTCTCTACAGAATGTAGAATTTACACCAGCAATAACCTCCAAATTGGGAATTGAGTAACATTTTCTTGAATTTTAAGCTCCAGGAAGGAAGTGCTCTGCTATGCCCACCACTAGGTGTGCAGCACAAAATAGTGTCTGATGCAAAGCTGTGCAAAACAAATATTTTCGAATAAAATGTTTTTATAAATGAATCAATAAATATTTCTAAGACTAGAATTAAGGACTATATAACTGGACTTTCAGAATTTGTTTTATCACTAGATGTCAGATATTATATAGCTCTATTTAGATGTGTATTCTTATATTCATTCATTCTAATCAACCATTGTTCACTTTCAGAATACTCAGTATTAAAAAATGTGACTAGGCTAGAAATGCAAAGGTTCATAGACTAGATATTATCAAGGATCTCAAATAGCCTGTTTCATGTGGAAAATACGCAGATACAGAGTGAATATAATTAATACCAAGTTAAACCGTGATAACTGTGACAGTTACCTCAACAAACAACTTCAGTGAAGGTGCAATGAATTCTAACAGCAAGAATAAAGGAAGTCATCTTTGGAAAGGTAATCACTCAAGCAGGCCTCTGAGAAATACATCGGATCCCGATGGATGAAAGGCAGTAGATTATAAACTGCGAAGAGCATGAACTCTGAAGCCAGATCGCCTGAGTTTGAATCTCAGTCTATGACTTAACAGCTGCGTGACCTTGGGCAAATTATTTAACCTCTCTGCGCATCAGGTTCCTCATGTATAAAATGGAGATAATGATACTACATGTGGTATAGGGCTGCTGGGAAAATAAACAAGTACATAAATTAGTTAACACATGTAAAACTCCTGCCATGGTACCTGAAACACAACAAATGCTGGATAGGAATATGTTAGTTGGAGGAAAGAAAGAAGGAGAGGCAGAGGCAACAGGCTCAAATGATCCTGAACTGAAATGTTAAAATAGATACACGTATGTGGTTTTCATTTTCACCACAAACAAAAAATAATGTTCTGGAGTTCATTAAGCACCAACTACAGAGTGTCCCCAAAGTCACCATACATATGAATAATGGGACATTGTAGCTAAAGGTACCTTATTTACAAAATATTTGTTACAAAATCTCACAATATATTTTCTTTGTGTAGGTCAGCTCTTTCTGCACACATGGAGAACCTCTTCCAAAATATCTATTGTTAATGTTTCCACGTGTGAAACATTTTGCAAAGTCAATGACAGTTTTGGATCATTGACATTTTATTGCAACTACGATCTTCAGCTCCCAAATATGCAAGTGCATGGACTCAAAACTCCACATGTAGTTTCTGGGGTCCATCCCCAAATCACGGAGTTTCCCCAGACTCACCTTTAGAAAACTGAATGGTCAAATGGTATTAAATGGAATGTGTAATGGTATTATACATTTTCCATAAAACTTATTATGGAGTTTTACACAATCCCAAGCATTCGTGAACCTAATCAAAAAATTAAACCGTTAATTGTCCAAGGACAGAGACACAGAGAACACCAGAACTTCGCAGCTCCATTTCAAATCAGAGAAAGGGACAAGAAAGCAATTAGGGTTAGGTGGCTTCCTCATCTGGGCAGCAGACCTGAGAAGACGAGGACGCAGGTCATCTGAGCGGGGAGGAGAGGGGTGTAGAAACAGAACGGCGCTGTACTCACATGGCCAAGGAGCCGGGGGGAGCAGACACTCGCCTCAGGTCCGCAGCTTGCACCTGCTGGATGCTAGAGGCAGCAGGGAATGGGCAGCGGAGACAGAGTCAGCGACAGCGTGGACAGACAAGGAACAAGCCGGGGAGAGAAAGAGAGACACACAAAATTTAAACAGAAATTAAATGAGCGTGTCACCGAACAGTGAATGAAAGAAAAGGAAAACCAAGCCAGCCACTTAAAATAATCCAAAAAAGCCAGTGACAGAAACGAAGCCAACAGGACACATGGAAGGCGCTGGTTCTGGGCAAGCCACAGACTCGAGTGCGGGGCCAGGGGCCGGCTGATGCAGGAGGCTGGGGCGGTCCTCAGGATGATCCTGGCTTCCCCGCCTTAGGCCAGTCGGGACACCCGAGGAGAGGAGGCACAACTTACACACTCGAGTGGCAGGCAGGCAGAGCGAACTCATTTTTGAGGAGATCAAGGTGAATTTAATCCTTTTACTGCATAGCCTCCACGAGTCCCCAGGCATTACAGAATATTCACATCAAAAGACAACCCTCTTGAAAAGAGGGATTCAACAAAACTTTAGCTTCTTTCAGTGAAACAACAAAGGCTCTTAAAGAACACCAAAGATAACACTGTAATTCTGTCCATACTCTGGCTAGGGAAAAAAATATATACTTCTCCTTTTTTCCCCTTCCTTTATAATGGAGACAGTCTACAGTAGCTATTAGGAAAGACAAAATATGGAACTGCAAAAGCTACATCCTGTCATTTTAACATAATTATTCCTTTTGCTCTGTCATTTAAACAGCAATAGACAGCTCCCCTGATTTCTCTGCTCTGCGGGATACACAAATTCTCATACACAGAGTCAGCCAGGGGTTACCTCCTCCTCTAGCTTGTCTCTGTCCATGTTATCTTCCAAGGATTTTCAGTTACAACCAACAAAACATCTCAGAAGCCTAGGATGATGGAATCCAGTCACCGAATTCAAAGTTTGCTAACAAGAAATCTTGCCATTGGATAAAATGATCATCTTTACTAATGTGGCCTTAATTACTAGTAAATTACAGGGTTTTTTTTTAATTTAAGTTTCGGAGTTAATTTTAAGTTTCTGATCTCCCTCAATGTTCTTTTCCGAATAAGAAACATGATTAAATGTATTTGGCTATCATATTACCATTATATGAGCAGGAACCTAGACAAATCTCATCCACAGTTTTGGAGGAAGAGAGTATTATTTATTTACTGGAGTTCACACCCCATGCAGATTCAGATGCCATGATAAAGTGAAATATGTCTTCTGAACACAGTAAGGCATAGACTCTCTGTTTGAATATAATAATAGCAAATAAGAAGAGAAGCCAAATTAGTTCCGGAAAACATTATTTTTTCCTCTTGACATAGATAAAGTACTCTCATTTGCTACTATTATATTCAAACTGAAAGGCTGTGCCCCCTGTGTTCAGAAGCCCCCTGTGAGCACAGAGACATATCTCATTTTACCATGGTATCACGGAGGCCTACTATAGAACCATCTCTCATAGAGATTTCTTCCATGTGAACCATATCCTGAAGTTATTGAGTACGTATCTTAACTTATAACAAAATGTGATCAAAACACATTGTATATTATTTTTATATTCATGGAATTTTAGATTTATGCTACTTTAGAAGTAATTTCAGAGAAACATGGGAAAGCCAGCACTATAAAATGGATCCATGTGTGAGTCACTGAGGCAATATGTGGCCGTGCCACAGAAACCAGGACAGACACTGGGTTTCCTATGAGGAAAAACCCTAGGGCCTCCTCACAGAGCAGGGAAGAGAGACAAATAAATCAGTGATGACATTATCTCTAATGAATGGTGTATGGGAGTCAGCAAGAGGACCCCAGGAGCACTGAGATGGGGCATCCAACAGCTAGAAGTAGACAGAAAAGGCTTCTCTGGGAAAGCAGCTTCAACAGCCTCGAGCCAGAGTCAGCAGACGAGAAGGAGATGGGGGCCCGGCAAGAAGAGCAGCAGGCCAAACCCAGGGGGCCGCGGCAGATGGGCTGCTGCTCCAGGAATGCCAATTATCTCTGGGGCACAGAGCGATGAAGATGAGCAAGGAAATGACTGAAAAGGTCTACAGAGCTGAGGATTTAGATCTTTAGAAAAATCATCCGAACTGATGGAAAAGACAGACCATGTGAAGGCCACAATGGTGGGAGCAGGGAAGTGAGGCAGGAGCATATCGTGGTGATGCTGCTGAGAGGTGGCCCATGCAGCCTTTGAACTCAAGCTGTTTTACTAGCAAAGAGGATAGAAGAGGTGAGAGCTCAAAACGTGGGAAATAAATAGAAGATAAATTTCAAAGAACATGGCAGCGAGCCTGATGGATGTGTAGAAGTGATTGAGATGACCCCTAGGGGCCAGGAACATGGCGACCCCTTGAGTGGTTGGTAGTTCCATGCATCCAACTGTGAATGGAATATAAGCTCCCTGGATGATGAGGAGGAAAAACAAAGGGGATAGAATTAATGAATCCAGTTTTTAGCATGTAGTTTGAAGCTGCAATGAGATATCAAGGTAAAGATGTCAGCAAAGACATTTTCATATAAGTCTTCAATTTATAGAAGAAAGTCTGGGCTGAAGTCAAATGTCTGAGATGCAGTGACCCAGAGAAAGGCTGATCCATAAGCAATATGGACATTTAAGTGCAAAAGGAACACCTATTTAGAGAGCCAGAGCATTTAAGTCTCAAATAGCTATGTGAAAGATGCCTAATTCCTTAAGATGAATTAAACAGCCCTCCTTTTCTCATTGGGAACACACACAGGTCAAGATAAAATTTTAAAGAAATTATAAACAAATTCCTCTTTCCTTTAGTAAGGAAGAAAGAAGGCAGGCAAATAAAACAGAATAAACAGTGCTAGTCAAAACAAGGAAGAGAGAAGAAAAGAAAGAGGAAAATAGTCATCAAGAAGAAGGGAAGGCAGGAAGAAAAGGAAAAAAACGTCTTTCAAGTTTCTCTTTCTTGAACAAATGAAATAGTGAGCGTCACACAATGGTCAAAGGACAGAAATGCTTGAAGGATTCAGAACATTGAAGAAAACTTGTAGAAAGATCTTAAGGAAAGGCTGACCTTAAACTTCAACCTCCATTTGGAAATCCAGTGACAGATGCTAGATTTCAAAACAAGGATTTCTCGTGAAACGCTAACAATTGATTCACCAAAGGCAAATAAGTCCAGAGTGAGAGAAGTTGCAGATTAGTGAACAAGCATGATATGGTGACTATGTTTTTGGCTTTCCTTTGAAAATGTGCTGTGTTTATTTTCTAAAAATATAGTATTGGATAATAATTTCTTATAAGCAATAATAAAGACATTTGTTATTTTTTAAGTTTTATATATTTTCATTTTAAAAAATAGAAATCATATTATTATTCCTGTTTCTCATAGGTCTTCAATATGGCCTGGGGCTACTTTGATGGTGGCACCACCACCTCCTGCTAAGAGGTAAGTAGCCGTGTTTTTGAGCTGAGGCTGCTTCCTGAACACCTGCACAGCCAAGTACTCTAAGAAATGACATCATAGATCACATGTGACATGAGTACAAAAAGAAAAGAACTATTTATACATTTTTATATGTTAAGAAAGCCCAAATGAATTATGAGCAGTTCCATGTCTGGTAAGGCTAATAAATATGGAAGCAGCAGGCAGGGGACTGTGAGCACTTTCCGTACAGATAGTAAAGAGCTAGTTTTATTCTTTCTTCTTAACAGACTAGCTACAAGTGACCCAGCTACACAGGCTACCTACTGTACAACTTCAGAGATTAGCACACCTTTTGGTTCATAGATATCTGCCAAACAAAGCATTCATGGCTTAATGCTACCAATTATAGGGGGAATTTGCTAATATCCCACCTTTTTGTGGTCATATAAACTCAGCAATTATACATTCAGTCTAACAGAAAGTAAAGGCAGAGAGGATAAGAAACATCTGGAATGAGCTGGCAGTCTCACTAGCTGCAAGATGTAAACAAAGCAAGAAATATACTAAACAGCACCTCCAGAAAATGATCTAGGAAAAGTTCTGGGGAAGTCCAGAATCTGAGAGAGAAGGAAGCAAAGGATGGAGAAGATCTCTCACCCCAGTGTCAGATTTAGAAGCAGACGCCAAAAACTAAACCCCCTTGAGAGCACCATTGAATGCTGCTCCTCAACATGGGACCCCACAGAAAGAGGAGAGCAGAAAGCATTGGCCGGGAGCGAGGCACGGGGCTGCAGCTATTCCAGGCACTTCTGCAGATTGTCATACCGACTCAGTAGGTACATGGCAAAGCGTACACTTGATTCACAGGCATCACATGGAAGGCAGCCACTCAGTGCAAGTAGGTCACCATGCATCACAGGCCACAAACAGGAGGAGCACTTCTGAGGGTCCCTTACTGTGAGGAAGAATGACCCAAGGCCAAGCCCTGACATAGCCTTAGGAGTACGGGCATGATAGATAGGAGATACTCAAACATATCGCCCCACCTCCTTCTTTCCCCTTCTTCTCCAACCCCACACAGACATTCAAGTCACTCATTGAAGTAAGGCACACTATAAAATGAATAAACATTCTAAATATCTAGTCATCATATGAGTTAGTCAAAATAAGGAGAATAGGGCCAGGTTAAGTCTGGACAATAGGATGCTGTCCAGGAAGGTAAAACTGAGTTGAAGCAGAAGCCCAGAATGAGAGTATCAGGAAAAGCACAATTCACTGACAGGCAGAGAGGGGGTGATGTGGATAGAGGCAAGCCAAGACCAGCTCTGCCAACCTCTCACTGTTAGGGAGGCCAACACTCTCCACTGACCTGGTAAAGCAGAGGCTAACTATCTGCCTCCCCGAAACAAAACAAACAAGAGCACGTTTATCTGAACACATTTTACCACCCTGGAATGATTACCTCCATGATTATCTGCTAGTCCAGAAAATACACTCAAGAGGTCAGTAAAGGAGAATCATCTATCTCACATATGGTAATAATTTCCAAAAGAAGGGTGTGAAACTGTACATGTTGGAGAAAAAATATGTTTCCACAAGAGAGACCAAGGAACTGCTGAGTTTCCTGGACTTTTCTCCTCCCCCAACACAGTGAGGTCCCCAGACCATGCACATGCTCTGTCTGCATTCTCCTCTCTGACATTTTCCTGTCAGTCAAGGAGGGAAAGGAGTAGACTCACTCATTGAGTAAAGGCATGGACGTTCTCCTCTTGCTCTTCTGTACCATGTTGGCCTGATTCCTCAGGGAGATGCGAATCATAGCTGGGGCCAACCTACAGGGCTCCCCATCCACTTGCATAGGGATGGATTTGTAGGTTAGAAGCATGACTTCTCGACACTGGTGTAGCCTTTCTCCATGACCCCCAACTTGGAGGGCAGCCTGGAAAAACAAGAACCAAAGGGTAGCAAAGAGTCAGCTCTTGTTACTTAAAAAAGCTAGCAGCCTCAAGACCATTTGTTTGTATCCAAAGAACTTTTGATAAACATAGTAAAGTTAGCCTGCAGTATAATAAGAGTCCTGAATAAATCATTAATTCAATAAATGTTCACAATTTTGATGAGCTTTCATATAAATTTCCATTAATAGCCACTTTTCACATTTATGCACTTTAAATCTAAATTTAATTATACAAGTTTAATTATACAAAAATTTTCTTTGCATTACCTATATTCATTAAATAAATAATGTAAATAGAACAAAAAGAATATAAAGGTGATAAAATACATAATGTATTAATTTCTAATTTGTACTTATCTAATTCTTAACTATGCAGCCCCTTGTTGGTTAATTTTTAAGCTTGGGGCAGTCCTTTTCCTTTTATGTAAAACCTTCTCAAGTTCTTTCTAAGCTATATGATGTCAATAAAATTCAAAACAGTGTCAATGACCCAATTAACAACCTTCTGAAAAGCAAAGCAGCTTTAAGGATCAAAATCAAACACAGTAAGAGCTCAGTTCACCATGGTAGCCACAGGTGGACATCCAAGCCAATATTAAACATCTTTTGTTAAGAGGAACAAATTAGCATAACTTTCCTGACATATTAAAGAAAAACAGAAAAAAAGTATTTGGTATCATTTATCTTTGAGACTACACAATTTTATTACATAGTTTAATGAATATTTTATACACATATTTGAAGCTCCATCTAGGTCAAGCTTTGGAAAATTGGTATCACTCAAAAGGTGTCCACAAGCCCCTTCACAATCTATTATACGCCTCCTGCCAATTAGTTGGTAATTGCTATTGATTCTACTACCATAGATTCATTTTGCCTGAACATTCACTTCATATAAAAATAAATCATACAGTATGTACTCTTGTATCTGACACCTTTTGCTCATCTTTATGTTTGAGTGATATATAGCAAACTTATTTGTTCATTTTCTGCAGGTGAACATATAGTTGTTTCCAGCTTGGGAATATTATGGATATAAACTTCCCTGCACAGATCTGTTGATGCAGACACATTGTCTTGGGCACAAATAAGTAGAATTGCTATATCATCAGATTAGGTACATACTTTCTCAAAAAGATTGTATCATAGTGTATTGAGTATCAATTAATGTATAATGAATTAAACTTTAAAAAGTATTTAAATACTAATTCTAGCTTAAAAGAGCTACTCTTGTAAAAATAAGAACATATACTGGTAGACAGTTGTAAAATGTCTCATCTCTATGAATAGGAAAAACTTGTTAACTGAGATTTATGAAGTCAATGTTTATTTGGATATTAACCTAATGTTTTTAATGATTTTAATGATTCAGCCACAAAAATTAAACTATAAATGCAAAAATTAAAAAAGGACAAAGGGAGGGAGGCGGAGCAAGATGGCTGACTGGAAGCAGCTTCCGAAGAAGGCTCCTGTCCAAAAGGGAATATAACCTCCACAAACTGCACAATTAAGCTGAATACTGGGAGCCCAGTGGACAGAGAGAAGTGATTTCTGCAGGTCACCTCTGCTGAGACAGGCTGCGACTCCAAGAAAGCAAGCTTCAGGTAGAAAATTCATCTGAAAGGAAGAGTGTCCGTCCCCTCCCTCAAGAAAGCTTTGAGTTTCTTGCTTTTCTGTTTCCTTTCTATTTTTTCTCCTCTTTTACTCCTTCTACAGACAAGCGGTGAACTGTGGACCTCTTGTCTCACCCCGCAGAAAAGTGCTGTGGGAAATGGGGTGTGCTTCCCCTGAGCACCCCAGTGTGACTCTGAAAACCCTATTGCTAGGCAGAAAAACTGAACTAAAGTTTTCCCCACCATTCTGAACTTACAGTACACCCTTCCCCCATTACCTGACGAACCAGAAGCCTAACCCCCGCTGAGAATGAGGGAGGAGGTCCCTGAGCAGCCCCCCGACCTCCGCCTGCTGGAACAAGTGCCCCACCGGGAAAAAACTCTGGAGGGCTGCCACGAGCATCCCTCCCTTCAGCCAGGGAAGCCGCAGGAGAGTGCCTGGCCCTGTGCCCCATGCTTGCCGGGCTTCTGCAGGCCCGCTGTCTGCTAGACTCTGTCAGCGACCGCCAGGCCTCTGCAGGTCTGCCCCCGGCCAGGAACTCCCCCGGCAACTGCACAGGCTTCCGCCTGGCACCCGCAGGGCCCCCACAGGTCCGCCCCTAGCCAGAAAATCTCCTGGCGACTGTGCGGCCCTGTGCCCCAAGCCTGCAGGGTTTCTGCAGGTCCACCTTCTGCCAGGAACTCTGCCTGCACCCACCAGGCCTCTACAGGTCCGCCCTAGGCAAGGAACTCCCCCAGCAATAGCCTGGCCCTGAGCCTGTGCTTGCTGGGCTTCCGCAGGCCCGCCATTTGCTAGAGACTCTGCCAGCGACTGCCAGACCTTCGCTGGTCCACCCCCAGCCAGGAACTCCCCTGGTGACAGCGCAGACCTCCGCCTGGCACCCACAGGGCCCCCACAGGCCCGCCCCTGGCCTGTAAATCCTCTGGCAGCCCATGCCCTGAGCCTGCAGGGCTTCTTCAGGTCCGCCTTCTGACAGGGACTCCGCCCACATCCACCAGGCCCCCACAGGTCCGCCCTGGCCAGTGACAGTCCCAGCGACTGCACAGGCCTCCGCCTGGCACCCATGGGGCCTCTGCAGGCCAGCCTTCTGCCAGGGACTCCACCGGCTACCGCCAGGCCTCTGCAGGCCTGCCCCTAGCCAGGAACTCACCCAGCAACCACATGGCACTGCATCCCACACTTGCCAGCCTTCTGCAGGTCTGCCTTCTGCCAGAGACTCCGCCTGTGACCACCAGACCCCCAGCCAGGGACACTCCTGATGACTGGGCAGGCCTCCGCCTGGCACCCATAGGGCCTCCGCAGGCCAGCCTTCTGCCAGGGACTCCGCCAGTGACTGCTGGGCCTCTCTGCAGGCCCACTGACAGCCAAAAACTTCCTGGACAATGGTGCGGCCACGTGCCCACAACTTGAAGGGTCTCCGCAGTACCGTCTTCTATCAGGGACTCCACCAGCAGCTGACAGGCCCCTGTAAGCCCGCCCCTGGCCAGAGATTCCTCTAGTTACTGTGCGGGGCTGCGTCCGTCACCTGCAGGGCCTCCACAGGCCCGCCCCCGACAAGGAACTCCCCTGGCAACCACACGGGCCTGCGCCCCACACTTGCCACACAATGCAGTTCCACCTTCTGCTAGGAGCCCCGCCAGTGACCGCCAGGCCCCCATAAGCCGGCCCCTGGCCAGGAACTGCCCCAGCAACCATGTGCCCCATGCCCTGAGCCTGCTGGGCCTCTGAAAGTTGGCCCTATGCCAGGGACTCCACTGGTGACTGCCAGGTCTCTGTAGGCCTGCCCTCAGCCAGGAACTCCCCCGGTGATACACGGCCCATGGCTGGCACTGCCAGATCTCTGCACCATCCCCCCTGCCCTGCTGCTGGATCCAGGGATGCCACACTCCAGGGCTGCTCCCACAGCCAGAACTCCGTGGCTGGGGCAGTCCCAGAAGATCTACACAGAGTCACTCACTACAAAGTTCCAGTAACAATAGAGTGGTCCCACCAGGGTCTAAACTTTGAGAGACACCTTCCCAACTCTGAGAACGGCAAGAAGCAATGGTGAAAAACAATCATGGGGCGGAATCAATGGAAAAAATCTGGCAATATGAATAGCAGAGTAGACCAACTCCTCCAAGGAACGACAAGGCAGACACAACACAAGATCTCCTGCATAGGCAAATGGCTGAGATGTCTGAAATTGAATTCAGAATCTGGATTGCAAATAAGATCAGTAGAATGGAGGAAAAGATGGAATTAGAATTTCAAGCAGTAATTCAAAAGATGACCCAAAAGATGTCTCAAGAATTCAA